>NJDC01005985.1:15171-42853 GCA_002245475.1 Calephelis virginiensis | reverse complement strand
TGGTGTCGATATTTTCATAATTGAAGTAGACAGTTGGGTTTTGCTTTCAAAAAAGGTTAACCCTTTTTTTATCGAGCAAAGTGAAATGAATCGTGTTTTGGAAACACTAGTCTTATTAAGCATATTAATGTTAATCTTGTGTATTTTTGTCGCCAAGATCCATAATTGCTTTGTATGAAAAAAAAAACAGTATATTGCTGTCGAATTTTAGCATATATGGCCCCTTAAGTTCCAAACTGTTTTGATTTACACTGAACGTACCAGTTTTCGCAGCATTAAGATTCTTTGAAGCTTCTTAACATTTGCTATCAGTTTCATTAGAGTAAATACAATTTATTCATTTCGATAGTTATCTTCGTCGCCTCTGTGGTCTAGCGGTCCGGGTGTTGGACTTGACTGCATGAGGTCCCGGGTTCGAATCCCGGGTCGGCCAACAAAAAGAAAATTGGATTTTTCTAATTTTCTAATAAAAAAAAAATGTTGGTCGGGATTGGAATTGTGCCCGGTTGGCGATAGGCTTGCCACCTATCACATTGTAGAACTTAGTATCTTCGGCTAGTCGTGGTTGCCTTGGTTGTACCTCTGCCTACCTCTTCGGGGATATGGGCCTGAAGATACTTACTTACATTGTACCAGTTTTCGCAGCATTAAGATTCTTTGAAGCTTCCTAACATTTGCTATCAGTTTCATTAGAGTAAATACAATTTGTTCATTTCGATAGTTATCTTCGAGTTTGTGTAGTTAATGCAAATGTATATCATCATATAAATTTGTGGGGATGTGTGTATGTTTGTTACTCTTTCACGCTCGAATGGCTGAACGGATTTGTCTGCAATTTGGAACACAGATAGATTGCGACCTGGATTAACATATAGGTTACTTTTAATCCAGTTCGCACATCGGCTTCCTGTGACGCAGGCGAAGCCGCTGGCAACAACTAGTTTTTATTATACATAAAATCCTCATCGCAACACGCATTTTAAATTAATATAAAATATCATGTAAGTAAATCATCTTTGTCTGCAGACATTAAGTATTTTTCTCCAAACTTACTTTTGCTCGAGGCCTAACATCCCAGCCTCAGGTTGGCAACGCACCATTACCACCTTTGTTGTCTCTAGGCGGCGTGAATTTCTTAACATCAGGAAATCCGTCTGCTCGTTTGCCTTCCAATATCATAAAAAAAAATCCGTCATCAGACCCACATTTGGTACAATGAGATTACTTATAAAGTAAGCTATCAAAAAAAGTATATAAAATCGGCTCAGGAATTACCAATAATCGTTTAACATACATACAAAAATAAAGGAGTAGAACATGTTATCTCTTCCTTTTTTTAAAGTTAGTTAAAATCGACCTCAAATAATATTTATTAGATAATTTGTCATCAAGATAAAAAAGATGCAAAACTCAAAAACTACTGGTCTGATCTTGATATTTATGAGGGAGCGTCTTTGAATCATGATCTGCCTTACAAAAAAAGAAAAAAAAAAGTATCTTCACGCCCATATCCCCGAAGAGGTACAACCAAGGCACCCACGACTAGCCGAAGACACAAAGTCCTACAATGTGATAGGTGGCAAGCCTGTCGCCAACCGGGCACATTTCCAATCCCACCCAAAATTTTTTTTATTAGAAAATTGGAATAATCCAATTTTCTTTTTGTTGGCCTACCCGGGATACGAACCCGGGACCTCATGCAGTCAATTCCAACACCCGGACCGCTAGACCACTGAGGCGACAACAAAAGAATCATAAAAATAATTATTAAAATCAATCTCTAATTGACGAAGAAAAACGATTAAACAACAAGAACAACAATTTTCGGATGCAGTTAAAATATAGGGAATTACCAAGAAGACCCCTAGTGGTAAAGTGCTCTGTAGCAATTTGCCCGGGTAGGAATCCTCCACCTTACCTGTTCCTGCCGCCATAATAACTGACATGTTCCAGTTTGGAGTGTAGGGTAGTTGGTATAATTGCATAATTCCTGGCATGGGCCTTAGGAAAGCGACGTACCTGTAACATCTATGGTGTCTATAACGGTTATTTCTTGCCATCAAGAGAGCCATGTGTTGGTTATCTGACCTCTCACTCAAAAGACTTTAATAAAAGATAGAAAATTCTTTTTGTATATAAAATATTTCACGAGAACATAACACAAAAGTACGAGACCATAAAATCCTATTGAGCCAGACATTGTAGAAAATAGCAACGAGTTGACCTATCGGCTTTTATTGTTTTCATTTTCCAGATACAAGACAGGAATATATAATCGGCGATTTTAGAATCGTGTTTTGGGTTTCCTGTTTTGTGTTTTTGAATAATCCAGTGTCTCGATTTATTGTTTATAACAATGAATTTCGGTTTTTATTATTTAAAGCGGACTGTTTTATAAACCTACTAATCTTGAGTTAAGCAAAAGTCTATGATCCTATGAGTCTCATCTATAACCAAGAAATCAGTGGGTGAAAAACCAATTATCCCAATTCGTTGTTTTTTTTTTTAAAATTGATTTGGAGAGTTTCTTGAAAAACTATCAAAATCAGACTGTTTTGTGAAAAGGACACAGATAATAACACGGACAAGATATACAAAAAAACATATAGGTACGTAAAGTTGAGAGGCTCCTCCGTTTTTACGTCGATAGGTAAAAAGTAGTTCATTTCCCAAAGGGATTTTCTAAAGCTAACTCAACAATAACATGAGATCGTTTTTTCATTTTGTAGAAAAATATTCTGAACAAAATCCTCTTATCTGGGGAAAAAGAATATTTGAGTGACCAAGGAGTGTCGCCTCTGTAGTCTAGTGCGATTTCGTCGTCAGGAGGTCTTGTGTTCTATACCTGGGTCAGGTTGCAAAACATGTGTTCTTCAATTTTCTAATAAGAACATAGTTTCTGGGTATTGGCTACGTGCCCGGTTGGCGATAGATTTTGCCACCTATCACATTGTGGGTTTTATTGATTTCGGCTTGTCGATGATACCATGTTTGTACTTCATGTACAAACATAACATGTTTGTATCTTGTCGGGAATATTGGTGTGGACATAACTTTTTTAGTATTAAAATAAAAGGAGAATAAATTACAAACTTATTTTCTTAATGCAAAAAAAAATCTAAGTTACTACAAAATATTTTTTGCGATTTTATATCTGTAAACAGTTGGATATATGTATATAATACTCTTTACTTTAAACGTAGTAAAACTGAAAAAAAAACGACGCAATTTCATTGCCACGTTGCAATTTAAAATCATGTTACCTAAAAAAATTATTTTACTAAAAGTAGCTAATAATACTTTATCATGCTTTGTATGAAAATGTATTATTAGAAAGGTAGCTAACAATACATTATCATGTTATCTATGAAAATGTATTTTTCAATACGTAGCCAATATTATATTTCATGTACATATTTAATTATAAATCTAAAGCCTGTATGGAATCACCTCGGGTTCATGACCTACTAATGCCAATATAAAGGGCAAAGTATGTTCTATATTGGTTCAACTATTTATTTTTAGAATAAGTATAAATTGCTATTTGCTTTTGATTTAAAGATATCGGTATGATGGAACTGTAGTTGTTCAAATTAAACTGCAGTCATTGAGAAGCTTCAACGGATCTCATTGCTGTGAAAATTGGCACGTTCGGTGTAAATGAAAACAAGTAAGACTTTCATAGGTTTTGGCGCCATCGAGAGAAAAGATGGTCGAAGTTTTTTCATAATTATTGAATTTCGTGTTAATATTGAGTGAAATTAGTCAATTTTGGTGGCATTTTGTACAATTTTGTTCAGTAAAAGTGCACAAATGAAATAATCGTAAAGAAATTAACGTATCGTATATTTTCTCGTTGCCGCCAAATCTCGTTGCATGAGCTTGTGTAAAAAGGCCACCGCTTTACCAAAGAGCCTGACATGACTTATTGACGACTTACGACTGATGACTAATTACAATTAATTTAAATTGATATAAAATTTGATGCAAATTTCTACTTGACTAATGGCCAAATACTAACGTGAAGGCCAAAACTTAAAGAAATAAAAGAAAAGAAAAAAGACTTTCATTGAGTAATAGTTTGGTTTACTTTTGCGATAGTTTGAATTTGACAGCAAATAGTTTTTGTCTTCATATTTTAGAATGAAAAAATATTTAAACCTTTTCACATGTCACTTAAAATTTATTATTATTTATCCCCCTCTTTCTCACACTGTGTGTGTGTGTGTGTTTGTGTGTGTATGTGTGTGTGTGTGTGCATGTGTGCGTGTATGTGTATATATTTTTCAATTTTAAAAAATGTATTTTTCATTTTTCCTGATGACAATAACATTGCCTAGGGTTGGCATTAAGTTAGTCATAAATCTCATTGTAGACACAATTTTATTATCTTCATTTAAAAGTGGTTGCCCTGGTTACACCTCTGCCTAACTCTTCGGCGATACCAATTATTAATGAAAGACCAAAAACAAAAGTAGACTATAAAAAAAAGTTATCTCTTGTATTTTTTACCTCTTATGTCTGCCGTTCTTTGTAACAGGTACTTACGGACACTTCAGACGTGCACTTAAACTTAAAAAGACTTGCGAAAGGACGTGCTTGGGTCAACTCTTTTAAGTTTTTCCTTATGTAGGGAAAATTCATCCATTGTGCAATGCAAATGCAAACTGTTATCTTTCTAAACCAACTTCTCAAACGTTATTAATTTCAATGTATAGTCTTACTTTACTTAGGTAAAAATATTAGGTAACACATTTGTATAACCTAATATTTTTGGTCCATTTTTCCATAATTTCTGAACCAATTTGTAAGTGAAAACTTATTTAGCGGCGTTGCGCACTTTTAAAACTTCTAAACTCACGTCAGAACACATGATCTGGTCAAAAATTCATTAGACGGCGCTAGGCGCTTGCGCGAATTTCCGTGTTGTCATATTTGTGTACGATAGCGCAATAAATAAACATTTTATTCTACCACATAAATGATAGTACTTTCATAATGGTAATTAAATCAATTCGTGCAAAATGATTGCCTGACCATTCCAAAATATAAAATGCACAACGTTAATATTCAAGTTTTCACTTCTGCCGTCACTCTCGGAGTGCAACCCGTCGTTTTTTTTAAATAGTAAACTTCCAACTTTGTCCCTTTGCCACTAAATCTAGATCTGATGATGGAATTCCAGGTAAATCGAACAAAATACTCAGTTTTTGTTTAATTGTGCTGGCGAGCTTAATTGGCCCAGTAATCAAGTTAGAAACATATAGAAAAAATATAGTATCACATAAACATACAGTCGAATCGAAACCTTCCTCTTTTTTGGAGTTGGTCAAAAATGGATCCTTATTTCCCTTGGTCATCACGTCACGTGTCAACGGCTAGACCAATTTCGCTAATTCTTTTTATTGTCGTGTTAGTTACTGTCAGGAGTCACAGTCATGTAAATAAATATTGATGGCGAGGATAAGACAACGTCTGTCGACTCAGTTAGTTGTTCATACAAATAGAAATAAAATCCTATCTGTAGACCTATCTGCAGACAGATTATTGACTTTATCCATACCAAGGTCATTATCTGACAAAGTATGACCAAGTATATCAACGACTTAGGAAGAAATAATACTTCTTAATAATAATAAAGATCGCGCTTATGTTGTGGATCTCAGACTTAGAGTATTTGTTCGTATGGATTGCATACGTTTAATTTTTCACTATCCCGCCATAAAATAAATTAGAAAAATTGTTCCTCAACTGAATATGAAAGTCTTTAAAGAATTATGTACTTGATACACACTCAGCAATTTAATTTTCTTATCTTCTTAATAAAAAATCGTTTCTTTTTTTCTTGTCGTTCCGAGGTTGTTTATAAAACATAGACCACATGCTTCGATGATGAGTACCTAGCTCATTAGGAGTAAGCGTCTATAAATCTGTCTCTAATAACCTATGATGCTTTGTGGATGATGTATATCCGTTTTTTATTAGGAAACTCATATGCATGTTTCACCTTTAACCCTACAAAAATATGAACATTACAACATCATCAGTGATGTTAAACTAAAAGAAGCCAAGTGCTATGTATAATTTATGTTTTATCAATTTTGCAACGTTGTTGAGTTATTAGTGAACAGTGAGATGAGAGAGAATGCTAGTGACATGACTAAACTTTCAAGTTTTTAAGAAACACACTCATAACCTGTTAATATCTGATCTCGTGCAGTATCTTTTTTAGAATAACTACCAAAAAAATCTTGCAAAATAAATGTGTGCATTCCATAAAATATAAACTCTAATATCCGGGGAGATATAAGAAACTTGCTACTTTGCAAATATTTAGACGAAGATTGTGTTTACGTAAGCAAATAGTTTAGTCGACTAAATTCTATCATAATATTTACTCCATATTTACAAAGCTAATCCATTTAAAAATACGTCTTCACGCCAGTATCTCGGAAAAGGGGGGAGAGGTACAACCAGCGCACCTACAATACGGAGAAGGTAGCTTTTAGTCCCACTATGTGATTTGTGTTAAACCTTTCCCAAACCGAGCAGCTATCCAAACCCGGGCAACGTTGTTTATATTCAAAAATTGAAATATTTAGGTTCCCGACGCGGCAATTGAACCAAGGGCCGCATGAAGTCAACGCCATCACCAGATCACTTATCACTATTTACACTAGAATGCTTTGCCGGAACTTTTCCATTGCATTTTTTATTCCTGCCATAATGTCACATTTGTTCGGTACTGTTGTTTTTATCATCTGTGTTTGTTCGATGAGTACTCAAGTAGCTTTCATCCGATCTTAATCTATTGTCTTAATACAATTGCCTTCTACTTTTGGCTAACCATTGGTGTTTAATTAGTTGTAATTGTTTCTCCCTTTTCGGAGCTACTGCTGTGAAGATATTTACTTGTTTTCATTTCTTTACTGTTATAAAAAAGTAAGTTTCTTTATTTTAAATCTAATAATTATTTTGTAAAAAAACAATATTAAATTTTGTATTCCTGCTTTATAAAAGATATGAAAATATTTTTACGAAGCGCAAAATGCAGGATTCTCTGCCGCGTTGCATTCTAATAAAGCTCATATCACTGATATTGCAAAGCTCAAGGATTGTACAGAAGAGCTTTCACAAACAATAAGCAATGCTCTACTGCTATGCTTTCGCTATATGCATTTGTTTAATGGTTTTCATTTAAAACTACGCTCTGCTATGTCTGGATAAGTATTTGTTTCTGTTGTTATGACATCATTACTCACCACTGTCGCGTTTCAGCCTAGGTGGCAGAATAGCAGGTCAACATAACTACGTCTTTGTTGTCTAGCAGTCTGGCGATGGACTTGACTTTTTAAAATTTCGATTTCGATGCCCGGGTAGGGTAACCAAAAAAAGGGTATTTTCAATTTTCTAAAAAAAATAGCGTTGCTCGGGATTGGATATGTATCCGGCTGGCGATAGACTTGCCACCTATTACGCAGTGGGACTTAATGTCTTCAGTTAGTCGTGGATGCCCAGGTTGTGCATTCATCTACCTCTTACGGCCAATATTAACAATCAATCCTAATCCAAAACTCGCTGTCCAAGATTGATATTTTGATCCATTTTTATGTTATCGCTTGCCAATAATATATCTGTGCACAGGATAAATATGGGAATGAGGTATAGGATAGGCCGGCGGATACGCAGCTATCTAGATTGCTTGAAATCCATTAGATTGAGATACATTATTAACATTGGCCGTTCTATAACATTGGGGATACGGGTGTGCAGATTCTGTTTTTTTCTAGTAAAAATATTGGTTCTCAAAATAACATGGAATTTCACTAAAATCCAATTTTTTTTTAATTACAAGGTACCAATTGCTGTTATACAAATATCGCGCGATTATCGTCATCGCTAATGCTAACTTGCGGAGATAAATCGTAGCTTTAAGTAGAGCTAATGGACAGGGATATCCCATCCTATTATTTTAGTAATGGACGTTTTATGAAACGAATTTAGCTAGAAAATTATATGTATACGCCCCTTTTAGCAGCATGTTTGCGATATGTATTATATGTATACGCCTCTTTTAGCAGCATGTTTGCGATATAACCCTTTGTTATAATACAATAGACTCAACCCGACGTCTCTATGACTGATACCCTGAATGGGTTCTAGATGATTGATGTATATAGTTGAAATCTAAAACAGAGATTAGCATCCTATTGTTGACGTTTCGTAAAAAGGTTTAGTTTGGTGAGGTAGCATTGTCTGTGGTATGCCGTTTTTGTATAATACTGTTAGACATATATTTCTATAATTAATTGTATATTCTTCGTAGTTTTAAATTCAATGTGGATGAAATGAAATTTAGTTACTTGCTGAATATGTGAGTTAAAAGCTGTTACAAAATATATTTGTTTATACCAACATATTCTACCACGTTGTGGCGTGCAAATATCTTTGAAATTATACAAATTTAATATTTAGATTTATAACATACTAGCTGTTCCGGCGAACTTCGTTTCGCCCGTTCAGTTTGTATGGGAAAAGAAATTAAAAAGTCGTTTTTACTCGTGTAAGGGATAAAATGTACCCCATGTCCTTCTCCCGGTTCTAAGCTACCTCTCCATCAATTATTACCCTAATCGGTTTAACAATCAGGACTGATTCATCTTTAATATATATATTTTTTTATTTTTATTGTTTTTAAGATGTAGTCTGCTGTTATTCGGGGCGAAGACAAATCCAACGAATCAAAAACCATAAAAAAATGGTCCAGCAGATCTCAAGTTGTAAGTATTGTAACAAACCCGACTTTCTTTTATGTAATGTATAGATCATGTTCTAATTTTTTTAACAAAGTTTTAAAATATGATGATTTGTTTGTTTTGCCGTTTCTTCTCCAGTCAGGAGGAGAAACGGCAAAACAAACTGCCCGGCATGATTTTAGCCACATCGAAATGTGCAGTCCGCTCCCGGGAATCTGTTTAAATACAAGACTCGAAAAGGTAGGCAGAGGTACAACTATGGCAACGAATACTAACCGAAGACGCTAAGTTCCACAATGTGATAAGTGGCAATCATGTCAACCGGATGCATATCCAATCCCAAGCAACTTTGTTTTTATTAGAAAATTTAAACCACATTTTTTGTTTTGACTGGGCCTGAAACTTTGAAATATTAAGATAAAAAGTAGCCTTGTCCTTCTCCAAGTTGTATATATTTTCCAGTTATCAGAAGGCACGTTTTATATAGTTTGGTTTATATCTTCAAAGTAAGCAGTGGGAGATGGGGATAAGCGGAGTGCGGGTATGATACTTACAGTACTACTATTTAAATTATGCGCTTCGGTTTTACACTTTTTGCTTTTTTAACTCTTTCTGCTTTTATTTTTAAATTGGCTGACCTAATATTAATTATGTAATAACAACTCCATATATAGATATCTTTAAAATATATTCAGATTTCCGAAGCTTGACGAATATAGCCGAAGCGCATAATTAAATAGTAGTACTGCACGTCGAGATTCGAGATAATGTTTAACTATGTTTAACTATGCAATAACTTCTAAATAATCAATGGAGTCGTGTTTTCTAAAGAGGAATTATATTGAACGTAAATGCTAAAGGTTATAGATGCAATCAAGTTTGCATTATGTAACTTTAGCAAAATCGGGTTTTAATTAGTCAAACTTAGTCATAAATCGTCATCATTAGTCATGTCAGAGTCTTGGGCAAGAGGGTAGGTAACCTGACTTAATGGGATTTGGCAAGAAAAAACCAACGATGTACTAAAATCTTTATAAATACTTCACTTGTGCACTTTAATATGTTGGTTTTTTATATTGAAAGACAAATAAGCAGAAGAATTTCCCGATAGTAAGAAATTCACGCCACCTAAATACACGAAACGTGATAATGATGCGTTGCCAACCTGAAGCCGGGATGTTAGCCCTCGAGCAAAAGTAAATGTACCAGCTACCTTAAACTGTGACACTTATATGTCAATAATTACGAAAAAACTGCGACCATGTTTTCTCGGTGGTGCCAAATTTTAAATTGATTTTCTTTTCTGCTTTGCAATTTTTTTTTCTATTTAAATGCTGTCAAATTAATTGTTGCGCCTAATTTGATTATGTCACTTTAGACAACATTATTAAAAATACCCAAATAACATGCTTCGCTGCGCATGAATCGTGTTATCAAAATACCCAACAAAAAGGCTTTTGTTATTTAAATATTCATTTTAAACCTCATCATGTTGTCAACTCATGCGAGTGATTAGTATTAACTATTAGATTTTGTATTGGAATAACTTTGATCTATAAATATCACATATTTACTTGTTAGAACTTATTGTAAGTGACGTTAAGTTATAATTATACAAATAATTAAAAAAAATCTGTTCACGCCCATATCCCGAAAAGGTAGGCAGCAGAGGCACAACCAGAGCACCCAAGACTAGCCGAAAACACTAAGTCCCACAGTGGGATAGGTGGCAAGCCTATTGCCAAACCGGGTACACATCCAATCCCGAGCAACATTTTTTTATTAGAAAATTAGATAAAAAGTATTTTATTTTTGTTGTCAGACCCGGGAATCAAACCCTGGACCTCATGAAGTTAAGTCCAACACCTGAACCGCTCGATCACAGAGGCGATATTATATATCGAAAGTAGTTGATTCTAAACCGTCTCCAAGAATTTAGTTGGTCCTATAAAATATGTAACCCTGTATATACTTCAAACTATAGGACCTCAACCGTTTTTAATAGATTGATTTTTTTAAAACATTTAGTTGGCCTTATTTATAAATTGTCGGTTCACCTTTAGAATTTCAGCGTCAGAATTGGCAGCCAAAACATAAACCAAGTATATAATAATTATATGAATCCGACTTCGTGGCCTACATTTTAAAGGTTTTCTACCATTTTCCTCTGTTACTTTTTGTTATTAAATTCGTTACCGAGAAGTTTCATCTCCTGGGACCACTGAATTTACAACTTTGTTACGAGGTTACCCCTGTAAAATTTGCTTGAAAGCTCGAAACACTCTTCACCAAGAGAGTAGCTCGTAAGAGTCTAAGCATCTTCACGCCCATATCTCCGAAGGGGTAGGCAGAGGCACAACCAGGGCACTCACGTCTAGCCGAAGACACTAAGTCCCACAATGTGATAGGTGGCAAGCCTATCGCATACCGGGCACATTTACAATCCCGCGCAACATTTTTTTATTATAATTTTTTTTCTAATATTTACAAAATATGAAGTTCCGTAAACGTTATTTACCTTTTTGTGTTTGCCCTACATTTATAAGAATAACGTGCTCACTTTTCTTCTTAATTTAGTGATGTAAGTAATCCTGTACTATTAATATTATAAATGCGAAAGTTTGTATGTTTGTTACGCCTACACGCAAAAACTGCTGAACCGATGTTCATGAAATTGGGCATACACATAGAGGGTAACTTGGATTAATACAATAGCTAGTATACAATATTTGCAGAGTTTAAGATCGCTTCAATGCTAAGTCCTAAAAACTCTTGAAAACAGTGAGTTAAACTACAAAAAACCGACTTCGACTTTAGTAAGTAAATCGGCTAATTACAAAAATATTTTTCTCTCTTTCTCTAGGATTTTGCCAACAGATCCATGCTTGATGGCAATGGCACCACCTCGGAAATACGCTCTTAATGTCCATCACACTAGTCTGGTACCTTTACTAACCACTGGTTACGCTCCACAAAAAAACTACTATATGTTGTCGCCGAATTTCATGCTGCGTATTTCGTGATATTTGTTGTGCCGACTATAGTAGCTTAAGAATCTCGCGATGTGCTTGCATCTCGTGTACCACGCGTTACATAAAGTTTTTTTTTTTCTTTTACGCTATAAACAAAAATTAACGCTGTAAAGAAGTTTTACTTCTTATGTGTACTACTCTAACAAAATACTAACACACACTTTTTTGTACAAATTTTCATCCCCCGTTATAATTCTGTGGAAGGTGTTTTTTTTACTTTACTTGAAATCGAATTTATAACCAAATGAGTATCTAATTTCACCAGAAACGTTACCGCGATTTAGCTGTGAAAGAGTAACAGAGAAACATACTTTCGAATTTAAAACATTAAGTATGGATTCCAAGTTCCGTCTATCACGAGTAATGCTCTGAGGAGTTGTTTGGTCCGCTGATTTCCACAGTTTAAAGTGTCATGCCCATTGCCTTATTGCGTGGCGATCTACAACTGTGCGATTCCGAAGACATTTCTTGCCTCGCACAACACTTTAGTGGAATCAGTTGCCGAGGCTGGTATCCCCAAACAAATGTGACGAAAAATGTCAAGAAAAGAGCGTACTTACTCGTATTTCTCAATCGGCAACGCATCTGTGATACTCCTGGTGTTGCGTATGTCCGTGGGCGGTGTTTTTTGCACGAATTGCTTTAATTATCAGTATGAAACTACTATTATTTATGTGGTAGAATACAATATTCATTTATTGCGCTACCGTACACAAACATGACAACATGAACATTCACGTAAGCGTCCTGCGCCGTCTTACGGATTTTAAATCAGGTCACGTGACCTGACGCGAATTTAGAAGTTTTTACCAATCCAAAAAAAAGTGCGCAACGCCGCTAAAGAAGTTTTCACCTAAAAAAAAAGCTCGTAAATAAGCATATTATTTGTTCATCCTCTTAGTGTCATATCACAAAGATAATTTTTAAAAAGATGTTATTTCCTTTGTGATATTTGAGTTTCTTCGTGAAAATATAGGTAGAATTATGTCGACTAACGAGACCAAGACGCTGTTAATAGCGTGTTTAAACTGTGTTTAAGCACAGCTCTGTGTTTGTATTCTGGATCTAAGTATTGGATGCTTGTTGTTTCATATTATATAGCCGACGACGCAGATAACGTTTTTTAAATATACGAAAATAAAGAAAAGAGTTATTTATCTTTAAATAATAAATGGTTTAAATAAGTATATTTACGCCCACATCCCTGAAGAGGTTGGCAGAGGTACAACCAGGGCACCTACAACTAGCCGAAGACACTAAGTCCCACAATATGATAGGTGGTAAGCTATTACCAACCACATATCCAATCTCAGCAACGTTATTTTTATTAGATAATTGAAAATACGCAATTTCTATTTTTTGTTGCATGACCTATTAATCAATTAATGGTTTAAATGCTTTTTTTAACTCAAATCATAACTAAATATATTCTATGTCGCGGCTGTAGGTTAGATGTATTATAACAACATGTGAAGTATGTCCCGGAGAACTTCGTTGCACTAGTTCAGTTTTTATAGTAAGCATCAAAATGTTGTTTTTGAACTATTCCCTGACTTTCTCGTAGAAATCAAAACAAAAACTAGACAAGTCGGTCAAGTCGTTTGAAATAAATAAACCTGGAATAGAGGGTTTAAATGTTATTTTAAATGATTAAATGTTATTGTTCTTACTTTTTTCTTTTTTTAAGAGGCATTTAATGGCTGTGAGCCGTTGAACGGATAACAAAATAAAAACGTAATTGCATTTCTCAGAAAATACAGAAGTTTTATTTACATTTCCATACACAAAATTTTTACAAAAAAATAATTCATGACAGCTATCCAGCGAAATTTGTTCCACCTTTTCTGTTTATATGGGAAAATTTAATAAGTGTATAAGTATATCTACAATTTAGTAAGTGGGTTGATCTCTACCTCGCAAACTGTTGCACAGTACTACCATGTACAAATTTGAAACAGTATGGAAAGTAAGCCTAATTGTTATAATCAAGCGCAGTCAATCAGAAAAAACCGACTCCTATCGGATTTTATTACCCAGTCTTCTTTGAAAATATCGCGTAACAAACATACAAAAAAACATACAACCTTGAACTTTTTCGAGTCGTGTAAAGGGACTGCAGGTTTTGCTTTATTAAGGGCTATTTGAACACTTTTTTATCAACACTTGAATTTTAAATATACAGTTGAATTAACTTTAACAAGTCTTGAAAAATTGTTGCACGTGAAGCTTGCGCTCTAAACGGAGAGTTCTCTATTTTCCGAGCTTTAGCATTCCTCTTTTGTTGCCAGGAATTTTATAAACTTTATATTTTTAAAGAAATATTTACGCTATTCTACCGGTTGCAACTGCTACATAATTTGTGGAAACGTTTTGTTGACGTTTTTCTTTTGTGGAAATGTTTCATGAAGAATATTTAATTAGCATTGATTTCCATTATTTAAGATTTTAAAATTCAAATGTTTTGTTAAGAATATTCAATTATGATTTTATTCTACACCTTTTAAATTTTAATTTAAATTCTGTAATTACTAGAGGTCCCAATTTATACTTCTTATATTCTTTTGGTAAGTTTTTACGCATTCGTTTTTGAAATTTTAAATGTTATTTCTTTTATTGGGGGCAGGAATTAATTAGAGATCATCAAAATCAGCACCACCGTTCTTGAGTTGAAAGTGGTGTAAGTGTTCAATGCTTTTTATTTTTTTAAAAATGTCTACGGTAGAACTAAAAATCTTAACATTCAGGCATCGTCTGAATGCGTGTCATCTTAACATCGTGTAAATGAAATGCAACCATGGATTATGTACATGATAGACATGCATATGTAGTTGGAGTTTCCATGAATTTTTGTATTTCCTTCATTAATTTCACTATTATTTTATTAATACTATCTAACGGAAATCGATTTTTATTTAATATCAAATGAATAACACATTTTTACTAAAAACAGGAAAGTAATAAACCGGCGTATCCGGTCGGAAAGTACGGTTTGAAACGCGCGGCTTAATGCATATACTTTGTTTGCTATTCAAGTCGTGCTGAAAAACTGTTAAATATTTAACCATTTGTTTCCGACAAAAACTGTAAAAGAAATTTTGAAGTCTGACTTGTATCTAAACTACAACAGACGTTTTCGTTACGGTGTCAAATACATCCTGTATAATACTAAAACCTATCACCGATTAGGAACCGAATGCGGAAACACAATGTGACCGAAATCCAGACAAACAGTTTCTTTAGCGGGCTTATCTTTCTTCCTTTTTAATTGACTCCAGAAAGGAGTAGATTCGCAAATCGATTGTTTGTTTTTTGTATCTTTGTTACCCGATTACCCGATATACAACCAATTTTGATTGTTCTCTTTCAGATTATTATATTTGTTAACGCTTATTATCGTCTTACTTCACTTTAAAAGTTAGGAAGTTTTATTTTATACACAAGCTACAAAACATAGAAATTAAGTTAATTTTATAGTATGTATCACAGTATTACACTGTGACTTATAAATATGTTAAGATGTAAAATAAGCCTTTATTTTGCTAATTCCGCGTAAGCAGTGTAACCGTTGTGGCAAATAACCCTCCAAACGACACAGAATGTGACAAGCCTAACTGACGTTCCCACCACCCACCTCCGCGATCAGAACACGAATATAGGAAGAACTCGGGAAACAATATAAATTGTCACGTTCTTTACATGTGACAACCCTACCTAAAGTTCCCACCTCCCACCTCCGCGACCAGATCACAAATAGAGTCCGAACACGGGAAACAAAACCACTTGTCACGTCCTTCGCCAACTTTGTCGAAGCACTCACCACAGAGAACACCAAATCGCACTCGACGTACGTTTCGCCTCTACACCGAGGCATCCTCAGGAATTCGACCGTTTCCCGAGCTCTTCCTATATTCGTGTTCTGGTCGCGGAGGTGGGTGGTGGGAACATCAGTTAGGCTTGTCACATTCTGTGTCGTTTGGAGGATTATTTGCCACAACGGTTACACTGCTTACGCGGATTTAGCAAAATAAAGGCTTATTTTACATCTTTTATAATGGATTTCCGCAAAGTAACGCCTGATTCAATAAAATATGTTAAGACTGATACCAGTTTGAGCCTTACTTAAGTACTTACTTATGTACCTACTTAAGTACCTACTCGTTTATTGCTAGGACGTTAAAAGTTTAAAACAGTCATTCTACTGGTGGTAGAATACCTTTAGATTTGCACAATAATTAACCTAACACCTCGGCCAAAAGACCTGTGATATCTATAGGCCGTGGTCATCTCTCACCATCAGGTAAACCAGTCCTGTGCCTTTTCGCAGCCTTGTTATATAAAAAAGGAGCCTTAGGTTGGTAGCTCAACTTGGCACATTTATTCGACTCGTTTGCCTTACTAAATATAAAAAAAAAAACAAAAAAAAATTGATGAAATTAAGAATGGATAATGCGCAAGTGCTAGGATTCAAATACGAAACTTCAAACGTTAGTGACATTTGACATTTGCTAATTTTTTGTATGTAAGCTTTAAGTATTTCTTCAAAAAGTCAATCAATTAAAAAATCAGATATTTTAACAATATTTTTATCCCTGTCACATATTTTCCAGAATACAAATACTATTCCACATTGTCCCCAGATTAAATTCTTTGAGGGTCCCAGGAAAACGCCTTTGGGTATATTTCCAACAATGTGCTCGTATTGTCGATGTTTATATTTTTACAAGATTGAAAGAAAACAGAAAACGAACTGTTTTCTTATAGCTTTGTTTATGTTTCTGTGTTTTCATATTTACAATAAGTAGGTTTTGTTTCGAAAACACAGAAGTATTACTTAAAAGTTGTAAAGTTATTTATTATGCTATTCTAAGATTTATAGACGTCAGAGTTATTTTTTTGTTTACGAAACAAAAGGGAAAAAAGAAATAATTAAAATGTCTTCAGATAAACAGTTATAGCCGTTATAAAATACATGAATTTCCTCTCTAACGATAAACCAATTTATTAAATTTGGATTGAAAGAAAAACACCGTAAACTTTCACAAAAAACTCATTTTTTTGAGAATTTTGTCACTGGTAAGAGTTAATTACATTAGTTTCTATTGAGAATATATTTATTTAAAAAAAATAGGTTATTTCAAAAAAAACTTTGCATTAGTTATAAGCTTAGTTTTTTCTTAAACCAGAAATGTTTTTTTTTTTGTAAATAGTTATCACACCATTATCATCATATATCATATTCGGCATAATTATCATACCGCAGGCATAATGACATAGATATATTTCGGATGTATCAAACCATAATCATTACACAAAACTGTGTAGCAAGATAAATACTCGATTAGAAAGACACTGAAAAGATCATCAAAATAAATGTTCTGCGTCCGCGAGTAGCAAAAATGTTCAGGGTTGCGTCAATGAGATATGAATATTACATGTTTGTCTTCTGTGCCTTTTTCGCCCAAAAGTTTTTTTTTTTTTGCAGTTAAAACATCTTTAGCGGCGTTGCGCACTTTTTTATGAATGGGTAAAAACTTCTAAACTCGCGTCAGAATCCCTGACCTGAAATTTCGTAAGATGAAAAATCGTAAGACTGCGCTGGATGCTTGCATAAATGTTGGTGTTGTCATGTTTGTATACGATAGCGCAATAAATGAATATTGTATTGTACCACATTAATGATAATACTATCATACTGATTATTAAAGCAATTCGTGCAAAATTATTCCCTAACCATTCCAAAATATCAAAAATGCACAACGTTAATTTTCAAGTTTTCACTTCTGCAGGCACTTCCGGAGTGCAACCGGTCGTTTTTTTTATCAGAAGATAATGAACGAGTACGTAGTTGTAAGAATGAATAAATACACTTTGTTGTGCATAAAAATTTACTCATAATATTTAAATCAGGTGAACAAAGGCAGTCTTAACGCTTCAAAGCTATCTTAATTTAACAATCTTGATAGGTGGTTCTCCTGATGGTAAAATATTAGACTATTTGTATCCATCGGTTTCGCTACAACAAGGAAAACGTCAAAAGCGAACACCAACGTTAAGTGTAAGTTATGGTACTGTGGTACCAATGTTGTCAAGCTGCTGAACGGTCTTCTACCACCTAGTATTGTAATCACGCCGAATGTTAGCCGACGATTTTTTATTTTATTATATTGGAAGGCAAACAAGCAGTCAGATTTTCTGATGGTAAGAAATTCACGCCACCTAGAGATGGTAATGGTGCATTGCCAACCTGAGTAACCAAAAGTAAAGTTTATCGTCCACCTTATCCTCCAAACCGAAACATGTCAGCGGCAAGCACTGATGTTATGGCGGCAGGAATAGATAAAGCAGAATTACCAATCCGGGCGAGTCGCTGCGAAACTCTATCACCTAGTTAAAACAATGAGACTACAGTACTTACTGGAACGATATTAGTTAAACTGCTGTCTTTAATAGCTAGGTTTGGAAACGGTGGTAGATTACGGTAGACAGGGCTAAATTTAATTATAGTTTTTTAATGGTTTGGTAATAAATAATTAAACTAGTTCTTCTTTCTTTAGGTTTTGGCCTTCACGTTAGTATTTAGCCATTAGTCAAGTAGAAATATGTATCAAATTTTATATCAATTTCAATTATTTTAATTAGTCATCAGTCATAAGTCGTCAGGAAGTCATGTCAGGCTCTTGGGTAAAGCGGTGGCCTGTTTACTCAAGCTCATGTAATGAGATTTGGCAGCAACGAGGAAATATACGATACGCTAATTTCTGCATGATTATTTCATTTCTGCACTTTCACTAAATGAAATTGTACAAAATGCCACCAAAATTGACTAATTTCATTCAATATCAACACGAAACTGAATAACTATGAAAAAACTTCGACCATCTTTTCTCTCAATGGCGCCAAAACTCCAAATTAAACTAGTTATAAATATAAATAATTGGCTTAAAAGTTAAAACACATGTAATTAAATAATATTTTTTATAAATGTTAAAATATTTGCACACCAAAATATGGTAGAATATGTTGATATACTTACTTAAATATTTTTGTAACATCTCATTTACACACATATTCCGCAAATAAATAATTTTCTTTCTCCTTTCTTTCTTTCTTCTTCTAGAAACAACACTTCTCTAAGTTTTTACATGGGGTATGAAAACAAACTCACAAAAGAATTTTCGAATCACATTTATTGACCCCCTGTAAACAAACAATTAAATCAGGAAAAGCTGTTTTACCAAGCTGATTTTGAAGGGTTAAGCATTTTGATTTTAGGTAAGATAGAGTTAGTTCTCGCCATTGTCATGTTTATGTACAATAGAATAGCTTTAAAAAAATTCACAAAGGCTGTAGATTGTCGCCTAAGGTTGGTAACGCAGCCTTACAACTATTGATACCTCTAGATGTTTATTTCTTGAGATTTTAAACACAACATTTTCTAACTGACTTTAAAAGTGGGAGGTTCTCAATTTGTCTATATGGTTTGTACAATGCCAATAATTAATGTTTTCTATTCGAAAGGGAAATCCAATATAAGGTTTTCATTTTTATACTTAATACTAGCGGCCCTCCCCAACTTCGCACGCTTATGAAATCCTATTAATATTATAAATGCGAAAGTTTGTAAGTATGTATGTATGGATGTTTGTTACTCTTTCACGCTCGAATGGCTGAACGGATTTGTTTGAAATTTGGAAGACAGATAGATTGTGACCTGGATTAACATATAGGCTATTTTTAATCCCGATCGCACACCGGGTTTCTGTGAAAACGCGGGTGAAGTCGCAAATAGCAGCTAGTATATATATAAACCTTAATCTTCAATCACTTTTTCTATTAAAAAAAACCGCATCGAAATTCGTTGCGTAGTTTTAAAGATTTAAGCATACAAAGGGACAGAGGAGGCGACTTTGTTTTATACTATGTAGTGATATTACCATCTCTTCTGGTACCATCTCTCTCATTCAAGTCCCGTTCAAGCAACTAAAAAATGTTTTCTTCAATTTTATATTGAAAATATTGTTGCTCGGAAATCAATGCTGTTCAATAAGTATCCGGTTAGCTATAGTTTTGGCACCTGTCACTTTGTGCGCCTAAATGTTTTCGGCTAGTCGCAAATCCTCTGCACATCTCTTCAACAATACGGGCGTGAAGATATTTAATGCTTAATTATGTGGTGGTAAGGAAATTGTAGACGTTTTGCATGTTTACTGCGCTTGTATTAAAAACTTTAGGAACTAGACAGAAACAAAAGGTAACACTTAAAATAAAAATAATTAGTAACTCTCGAAAAAAAACTTCATCAAATGCAGCTAAGAACAGAATTCGATCATGTCTTCTTTCAAATGAAAACATCCGCATCAAAATCGGTGCATTCGTTCAAAAGACCCCCCCCCTCACCCCTCTCTCTCCTCTCTCTCGCTCTCTCCTGAATCTTTCAAACATAGCACCCCTCTTAATCTATAGGCTAGTAAAAATCTAGGGCTAAATAAAAAAAAATGAGTAATTTGATTTATTCAAGATTTAAATGAAAATAACTAAGTTACGAGTAAGTTTAAGCTTTGCTGATTCAATATCGCAGTTTAAATTATTCAGTTAAATCCTCTAGAATAAATATCGAACATGGAAAGGTAATCAACGATCCTCTTTTCATATTTTTTTTTAACTTTTCAAATGAAATTAAATTATTTTATGAAAAATTCTTAAATATTTACTCTTGCTTTATAGCTTTTCGATTTTTATAGTTATCATTTGCATATTTCATATGTAATAACCTGATTCATGTCCTTAATTATTTTGAAACAAAGTGCTTAGATATATTGCAAATGCACCCTGGTACATAAGAAATGATGACCTCCATCGGGATCTCAAAGTGGATTCTGTCAGTGACGTTATAAAAAAAATGGGCAGAAGCTCATCACCATAGACTTCACAATCATGTGAACATCGAGGCAATCCAGCTCCTCGATATCACATGTACAACGAGAAGGCTGAAAAAGACAAAGTCATATCAATTAGTGCAGTGTTGTGTAGATTTCACAAAGTGCTAGAGCCAAAATCAAGTGACAGTGCTTTAAGTTTAAGATACCAATGGAACTTAAGTTTAGAGACACTAAGTAAAAGTTGATGGACTTATATTTAAAGACTGTAGTTTAGAAGATTAAGAGAAATTAGAATTAGTCATTAGTCTGTAGACTAGATGTTGAAGAAGATGCTCAGTAGAGCATCTTATGGAGAAAAAAAATGTCCTTAATTCTTGTTCAACTCTATTTACGATTCTGTTTTTGTTTTCTGATAACTGATACCAATACTAGTAATAAAGTTATAATAAAATTATATGTAAGTAAAAAGAGATCGAATTGTTTCCTATTTCAAAATTTCAAACTCTCGTGTCTTTAATAATAAAATTCATATAATAAAGTTGCCACAGCGGAATTTTCAATGATTGCCCCTTTTGGGACGCGAACCTGAGCCTTTTTATATACATATATACCAACATCTAAAACTTTCGGTCTACAAAATAGTTAAAAAATAAAAATAAATATTTAAAATGCATTACCATTTAATTATTTACATCTTTTATTAAAATTGGAGCAGTCATATTAAACTAACCCTGTATACTCGTATGTATATGTCTGTTATGAGATTGCTTTCAAAAGTTACCAGCCAACTAATAACTGGGAAACGGGACTGATAAACTATTTAATTTGATTGTTTTATAGCTTACATCTATCGCTATACTAATTCCATAGCCATCTCTTTGACGCATGGTTCAAGTTTAGTATGGTTTAGTTTGCAATTTTTAATAAGTAATACCAAATTTTATTTGCTTAAAAACTATTGCCAGGGACCGAACCTTGTAAAGCGCGTATAAGTATTTCCTTGAGATTAGGAAACGCGTCCGTTTTTTATCTTATGTAGTAGATATTCATGAACAATTGTACCCATTTTCATCTGTTCGTAATATAAAAAAATACTGTAACTATACTAAGTTTAAATATCCGTCAAACTTTCAACTAGAAACTTGAGTATATTCGTAAGATAATAAGGTTATGTTATAGTCAAACAGAATTAACTAGTATCTCATGTTTAAGCTCCAAGTTCGTGGTTTTAACGGCAAAGGTAGCGTAATGAGAGTGATAATTTGATGATATGACGTCATATGTAACACCTCATTAACTTTCCAGTAAAGGTCTATACATACGAGGTTGTTTCACGCACCGATACCACGTGTGACGCTAAGCGAACGCAAGCCCATCGAGACATGTGATTTTTAACTTTAGAAACAACAAGGCCAATCCATCTCAAAATTGTGATGGATTTCTCTATTTCTTACTCAGAGTATGTTTATAAATGAATGAGACCCAGATACTGTAGATGTTACAGATACGTCGGTGTCCTGAGGCCGTGATGTTAGGCCAATATGGCAAGCCTACCGGCTACCTTACCCTCCATACCGGAACATGACAGAATAATTTTAGCGGCAGTAATAGGAATAGGTATTGTTGACTAGTGCTCACAATACAAGCATATAATTTGCACTTAAAAAAATGTCACACTACTCGTAATGTTTCACAAAAACAAATGAAAATGAATATAATTGAAAAGAGCAATGCATGTTGAGGAAGCTAGTCAGGTCTTCAAGGATCGTGATATTTGGCACTCGATATCCTGTGCTATCCCGTAACGGACTTCGCGTGAAGATATGTGTAGAATATAGATATAATTTTGCATATTTTGCAGTTAGGCTGTTTGTATAACTTGTACAAAGAAATTATTATTAGTATTATTATTATTATAAAAAATATCATCCAAAGCTCGGCAAGCTTATGCGTACTACTTTTACCGCGGTTACGGTGAGTTAAAATGCGTTCCACGTGCATATCGACTATCGATACAAATACATACAGTCTGTTAATAAGTGCAGAGTGCAGAAGACGTGGTCATTAAAAACGCACGTTATCAGAAAACGACATAACGTTGTGTGCAATGACCCTAAAGTGCTAAGTTACATTAGATATTACAGTGGGAGTTATTATGACTTCGTAATTGTTATCTTTCATTAAAGTTAGGAGAAAGTTTACCTCGTTTTGGTCTCGGGACGCTCTGAATGTACGGTGAATATTTTCCTGCCCGACAGGAGGTTAGCGTCATTTTGTTTACTACTGATACTGTACTATTGATGTCCATTGACGACATAGATTTTTTACCAACAGGAAATCTGTGTCATAATTTGCCTTCAACGCCGTACTAGTCCGTACTCCGTACTAATGTTATAAGTACCTACTAATGCATATTAAATTTGTTTGGTTTATAAATATCAATTGTTTTTTAATATTTATTTTTAATAAATGGCTATTTTACTTTATGAATTGATCTAACCCCAAGCTCCAAAGTGAGCAGTATGGGTGCTAAAATCAAAAAATCCCGGGTCGAGCAACAAAAAGAAAATTGGGTTTTTCCAATTTTGCTAGTAAAAAAAATGTTGCTCGGGATTGGAAATGTGCGCGGTTGGTGATAGGCTTGCCACCTATCACATTGTGGGACTTAGCGTCTTCGGCTAGTCGTGGGTGCCCTGGTCATGCCTCTGCCTAACTTTTCTGGGATATGGGCGTGAAGATGTTTTTTTAAATATATTTATTCATCTGTACAAAGATTTTTGGGAAAAGTAAGCTAGTAAATTATATTAATTTATAGAAATTCTAGCCGCCCCGGCGAACTTCGTATCGCGTGACATCAAAAGCTACTAACAGTTTGTATGGATTGTCGTTATTAATTGTTTTCAATCTGTTGTAAGAACATTGTTTTTACAACCCATTTTCGTTACAACTTTCTCTTTTTTTTCATTATAGGAACCTTCTTTTGGTCTATCTGTTCAGGCGTGATGCGATGACCACTCGAAAAGGAGATTAATTTATATTAGTCGGGTCATTAGCGTTTAGGTGTTGGACATGACTTCATGAGGTTCTGGGTTCGATTCCTGGGTTAGGAAACAAAAAGAAAAATTTGATTTTTCCAATTTCCTAATAAAAAAATGTCGCTCGGGATTTGATATGTGCCCGGTTGGCGACAGACTTGCCACCTATCACATTGTGGGACTTAGTAGAATATTTTTTTTTTATCAAAATTAACTGCATACAACGTAACTTCTATGTTAATTACGTTTACTCAAAATGAGCCCGCTTTTAAATAAAGGCCTTAATTCTGCGCGGCCAGTCGTCTACAGAACCTTGCATGAGCTCCATATCAATATCAGCGGCTACTTTGATGAGTGATGCCTTGGGTGACTCCAAATTGAGATGAGGTTTTGAGCAGGCCTTCTGCTCCAAATGTTGCCATATTTTGCTAATGCAACTGATTCAAGTCGGGATTTTAAGAAGGCCAGTATTAGTGGAGGGTGAAGCCAATATCATGTGTTAGTCAGTCTTGCATGCTTCTCGCTCTATAGACTGGCGCAGAATCTTGTTAGTATACCCAGGGCCTGCTACATAGTATACATAACATGATATGAGATGATTTTGATATATAATCGCATTCGTTTTTCCGCCTTTTTCACAAAACTGTATTTCAAATAATCCGCATTATGAGACTACTAACCAAACGATGACTGAGGATGGAAGGTTATTGCTGTGGGCGTATACCTTAAATTTTAACATTCAAAGGCTTGTTTTATACCGATGGCGATTCTGTGATCTAGCAGCTCCAAGCCATGCTTAATTTCTTGAGGTACCGTATTGAATTCCCGGATCGGGCAGCAAAAAGAAAATCAGTTTTTTTAAGTGAAAAATTCTTTAGCGGCGTTGCGCACTTTTTTTGGATGGGTTTTTGAATTTTTCTAAACTCGGGTCAGGACGCGTGACCTGAACAAAAATTCGTAAGAAGGCGCACGGCTCTTGCACGAATGTTCGTGTTGTCATATTTGTGTACGATAGCGCAATAAATGAATATTGTATTCTACCACATAAATGATAGTACTATCATACTGATAATTAAAGCTATTCGTGCAAAATTATTCCCTAACCATTGCAAAATATCAAAAATGCAAAACGTTAGTGTTCAAGTTTTCTGCTGGCACTCCCGGAGTGCAACCTATCGTTTTTTTCCAATAAAACAACTTGGGTGCCCAGTTTGTACCTCTTCCTACCTCTTCTCAGAGAATGCAAGGGAAAACGTTTACTTTTACTTGAAAGAAGTATCAAAAACGAAACAATGTACATCGAGTATAATCAACGAATTTATAAGGCTTTTCAATCTCGGCACAAGGGTCATCTTCAAACTTCCTGTCAGCTATTTGCGAAATCAGATTAAGTGAGATGTTTACGTAAACAAAGATTCAGTTATTGGAGTTCATTTTAACGCCGCTAGTTAATTGTTTATTGATATTAACTCAAGAGAGCCTTTAAGGCGAATTCATAATGGTGTTTAAATAAGTTAAGAAAACAAAAAAATGTTGTATTTTTTAAAATGGTTGTTTAGCTTTAAATTAACATTACATTGGTGTTTTTATGTTATCAAGAGGTAAACTTTCAGATGGAAATACTAAAGGTGGTTCTGATGCGTTACCAACTTGCAACTGGGATGTTAAGCCGTTTGCATAGGTTAGTCGGCTGACTTGTCCCCTTTCTACCCAAACATAACAACGACAAATACTAATGTTCTTTCAAGAGGCAGCAGAAAAAAGCAAGGCGATCGTATTCACATCTGCTTACTGATCTATCTACTGATCTAAATAATTGTTAACTCTTCTTGTGGAGTACATTTTTGTTAGCGAATTTCATTTTTAGCTAAGAAAAAAAATACACTTTTTTAAATACTGTTGTTTTGAAATGCATGGATATTGAAGCAGTATTTGATGTCTATTAATATTAATTTGATAGGCACTTCATTAATCTCTTTACATTATAGTTTAAAAAAACAATTCAGTTTAAATATTATGTAATCTTATTAAGCAAAGACGCTCATTTTTGAGTAAACCTCCAAAATCATTTTGAGTACAATTTTTATTTAAATATTTATTACTTTTATTTATATTTCCTTGTTCCTGCGAAATCTCACTAAACCAATATGAGTAAGGACACCACCGCTTTATCCGAGATTCTTGACATGATATTCTATGATGACTTATAACTAATAAATCCAACCATATCAAAAAAGCAAATGTCTGTTTGTTGGTCTATTTGTTGCTATTTTAAAGCACATAGCTTGAGATCTGAGTTTAACCAGGAGCAGTTTTTTTTAATTCAACACCCAAAGGGTTTGTTTGTTTGAGGATAAAAGTTTTTATGAAAATCGCAACTTTTACTACGTTGATGAAGTCACGAGCATTAAGTTAGTTTTAAATTATTTTATATCAATTTTAAGAAACTGATAAGATAAATGAATTTGATTAGATAAATGCCCATTCCATAAACTAATAACATTAACGCTTAGGTAACATACTCGTACATACCTACATAGAACATACAATTGAATTAAGAACCATGTCTTTTTTTGACTGGTTCGAAATTTAAATTATGGTATTTGAAAATATTTTGTTATCTATGTAAACTCCTCCTAACATCTCTGCGATGAGAGCTAGGCTGCTCGTCATTTAATAAATTGTTGAGAATCTCTCACAAAGACCAGGCTTAGAAACGTTTAGCTTTGGGGCTCTAAGAATAATCCCACTTGTATTGCTTAGATATAGCTTACCCAGAAACTTTTGGTATTGTATCAATGAAGTTTAAGTAGGACTAATCAAGATTAATTGAGGATTAGCAAAACAAGGGCATGTTTAAGCCAGGTTTAGCTTTCAAGTTGGATTTCTTACCTCTTTTAAAAGCGTGTGTCTTTAATGAAGTATGAGGCTATGAAAGGTTCAATCAACATTTTTTAACACCTACGGAAAAAACCAAGGGTGTTGTAAGCTGCATGTGTGTGTGTGTGTGTGTGCTTGATAACTTTTGAACGGATGCACCGATTTTAATGCCGATTTTTTGTTTATAAGTTTATGTGAGTGAGATGGATCTGAGCTACATTATTTATAGATTTTTCGTATGGTTAATGAACATTTTTAATTTCAGTTTGTTTGTTTTTCATGACTTAATACAGTTAAAAGCACACTTTTATCTGATGGTAAGAGACATATGTAGCCTATAGATACCATAGATGTTATGGGAGCGAAACGTTTCTATAGAGAATAACAAACTGTGGACCCCCGGAAGGGTCACTTGTTCGTTAGGTATGAGTGTGGTATCCACGGAATAAGATCAACAAACAACAAATCGAATTTAGCCCCAATGTAAACAAATTATACGCTTGTGTTATGGGTGTCGTCAGTCATCGTCAGTCATCGGTATTAATACATATAAATATTGAAATATATACCAGAATAAATTTAATAAACACCCAGAGCCGGAAATCTAAATGTTCATCACAAAAATGCCTGCCGCCGTTGGGAACCGAACCCGAGCCTCTCGGTTGGTTGGTGTAGTTAGGCGTGTACGCTAGCCACTCGACCAACGAGATCAATGTATTTTTTTATTAAATCAAGCATATTTTTTTTGTATGAATATTATAACGGATACGTAAAATACTAGTCGATTGCCCCGAACCGAAACTTCGCGACGAGCAAATAACTCAGAGATTCCTTTGTGTTTTCCACCTTGTCAACAAAGTTTTAACATAAATGTATACATAATTAATGGCTTTTGGAATAAGTATGAATAACAAAATAAAAAACTTTATGTTATCTAAGCTTTGGCCGCAGTCAGTTTAGAAAGAGTGCTAAACTTGAAAAAATAAATTCATACACACATACATACATATCTTCACGCCTAGTCCGTTACGGGGTAGGCAGAGAGTATCGAGTGCTAGACCTCACGATCCTGACAAACCTGTCTTGCTTCCTTCACATTC
>NJDC01005984.1:31737-46951 GCA_002245475.1 Calephelis virginiensis | reverse complement strand
CTAGTTGCTTTCATAACTGCGAACTACACAACCAATTACGTGCTACTTAAGCTTGCACGGATTTATATTTAAGCATTTGTTTTAAAAAAGTATCTTACTAATTTACTAATGTTGTTCTATATTGAAAAAAACGGGTCGTTTTGCTTACGTGTGGTAGTTTTTTACGGCTGATTTCAAACACCTATCTAAGAATGGTAACGGTGCTTCAGGGCAATATTCAGACAACAATGTAATTTTTTTAAAAAAAATGTACTGTAGTCTTTATTAGTTTATTAAAAAAAATATTTAAAAAAATATATTTTTAATCTTATTTTTGTTAATAGGAATATCTCTTTACTTCTAACTAAGTAATTTAATATGCCATTAGAGGTATGTCGGTAAGATATTTAACTGCGGTAGTTAAAAGTTATAATATAAGCGGAATAAAACTGCAAAAAATTAATATTAATTTCGATAACTTAATTATCTACATACACTAAATTTAGTGTGTTCCTCGAATTACATTATATTCCATGACTAGACTCAGTGGCATTGAGACAAAAATAAAGAATAGAAAACAAATTTTTAAAATCGGTTCCGAAATGTTAGAGAAATCGATTAATTCAAATAAAAAAATAAAGGTGTAGATATATGTTCGATTCCGATATTTCTTTTCTTCATATTTAAAAAAACTTTTGAATTATAATTCATAATTCATTTATTGTTCGAATATAGGTACATAGCTAGTTGTTAACAAATTTGGTTTGAGCTCTATATTCTGCCTATAAGGCGTACAATTGTAAAATTAATACAAATAAACTAATTTGCAGTCAGTATAAATAATAAATTGATTTAATACAATTAAAATGAATATCTTAGAATTTAAGTACATATCTATTTATCTAAGTATGTACAGTATAATGTCAGTTTTTGTTTAATTTGTTATTGATATTTGCTTTTATCTGCAATCATAATTGCAAAACGTGCTTATTTATCAGGAATTTATTTTATTTGACACGGTGCAATATCCTATGACCCAAGTCTCGGAAGTGGGCACAAGACATTTCCTCCATTTTTTCTTTTCTTTTCTTTTCCATCTGACTTAAAAGAAAGTAGACCTACTTCTGTCCTACGTTACTAACAGTAACCTTGACCAAATGGTAAAGTTGTGACAACTCACCCAATATAAGTACCATAGAAGAACCTAATCATATACGTCAGTACTCGTAATTGTCGCGTTACTGGAAAGGGTAGGGTCTCAGGTAAACTGATTCGCGTAAGAAAATACTTGCCGATTTGTATTTCTCACAATCTGTAAAATAGTAAGATGAGATTACAAGAATTGGCTGAGTTCCAGAAAGAGAGGAAAATAATTGGATTTAACGTAAGCAAAGCTGAAGGAAACAGCAAGTAGTTGTTGTCTTTGTTAGCTTTCCGCTAACATTCCGCTAACCTAGTCTAGGCGTGACCAGCTTTTCAGAATTGATTTCACCGTATAGCCTTCTCTTGACGCCATAGCGTTTGTGCTGGCTATTACCATTGTATATGCTGAGGGTTGGTGTAGCCGATAGAATTGCACAGTTGATCTAAGATCCCGACCATAAGATAGCAAAGCACCAATTACGACTATAGCATCTGTAGGCGACGATTACCTCGAAGAATATGAAGAGAAGCAACCGCTTCGTTATTTAAAAACAGACTCTACATTTTTTATGATATTGGAAGGCAAACAAGCAGACGGATTTCCTTATAGTAAGAAATTCGCACCGCCTAGAAAACCAAAGGTGGTAATGATGCTTTGCAAACCTGAGGACGGGATAATAGGCCTCGAGCAAAAGAAAATGTACCGGCTACCGCACCCTTTAAACCCGAACATGTTAACGGCAAGGACCATGGACACATTGGACGTTATGGCGGCAGGAATAACCAATCCAATCCGGGAGAGTCGTTGCGAAACACTACCACTAAGTCAATTATCAAGGTGCTATTGACGGTAAGACTATGCTCGCCTTGTACGAGCTGCCTGGCAGGAAGGCACAGGGTCTATTCTGCAAAGAAGCCCGGACTAACACGGGGAAAAGCCATGTTCATTGCCTAATCTAAAAAATTAAAGAAATTTTAAGTGAATTGTTTATTTTTATTTCGAAAACAACTTAACGTCGGTTTTGAGGAATTGAACCTTGTCTATAATAGAGAAACTCTTTTGTAGTCAACCCAATATTTGTTAAATACGGTTTGGCAACCAGTAGCATATTTTTTGTTTAGTACTGACTAAAATAAAGTCATCTGATTAGTGTACCCACTAAAAAAAAAGAATTTACAGTAATAAATCAACTACTAAATACTGATTTATTTAATTGCTTTTCCTAAACCGAAAAATTATTATTTTTAGTCAAAGAAGTTTCTCATTCTTGTTTTGTTAAGCTACGAACTTCTTCAATTTAACAAAACCCTGTTTGGTTATAGGTAGCACTGAGTTCGCAAATCACTTTTCTGAATAGAATACAATAGAATAGAAAATATTTTTATTCACATTCACCTTAACTACTAAACTAAAAACTACACTACCACCGGGTCGGAACGCGGCCACACACTAACAAGATCCGGCAAGAAACTCAGTGGGCTTGTCTTTTTTTCCTAATTCTTTACAAATTTATTAGTAAATACATCACACATTATAACTAACTAGCGGCCCGCCCCGATTTTGCACGGGTATAAAACATACATATAAACCTTCCTCTTCAATCACTTTATCTATTAAAAAACCGCATAAAAATTCGTTGCGTAGTTTTAAAGAACTAAGCATACAAAGTGACATAGGGACAGAGCAAGCATCTTCACACATTATTACTAATAAGATATTGGTATGAGGAGCAATTAATCCTAAACACCCTTATCCGATAAATATTCAGCAATGGCATACCTAGTAAGCTCTTTTCAACAATTTCACCTTGACACATTTTTTAAATTTATTGAATGTCACGTCTTTCATATTCAATCGGGAAGTTTATAGTAAGAGCGTATACATTGGCCCATGAAAGAATGGCTTACTCTGTGGAGACAAGATAAACTGACGGTCTGTATAACCAGTAACAAAAATTTTATTAATGAAAACCAAATATGTTTTTTTTCATCATAGCGTTATTATACTCAGGTTATACAGTAATCAAAATAAAAACCTTCATCTTCTACAAGCAACCATACTGAAAACAATTGCCACATTATCCAATATCATGGATAGCTAATTAAAAATTAGGTAATAAATACACTATAATATGATTATCGTTAATTATTATAATGGATGGTATACAAAGCGGCGCGGTTTTGCCTATATCACGAAATACATTATTTTCCATCACATTTTATCAAGACCGCAACCAGAATGCACCGAACAATTTTATTTAGACACCTAATTAAATATTTATTAAGTGCATATCTCATTTAAACAAGCCGATTTTAATTTCATGTACCAGCGCACAAAATTAGGAACAACGGATAGTCGGACCGCAAAATGAAGTGGGTTTGGGTTCGAAGCGCGCACTCGTGCGTTTGAAGCGAAAATCATTACCCAATACTTTTCATAAGTTAAATGGATTCTATTACATTTGGATGGTGTATTAACGTTGTGGGTTTTGTTTAAATTGATTGTTATATAACTTTAGTGAGATAGCTGTTGATTTTCCTGTGTTGATCTGGCTTTATTTTTCCTGTGTTGGTCCAAGTTCTCTGAGTAGAATAAACCATCTGCTAGGTAGCTCGTAATACTGGCATTGGCTAAAATCAATACCGTCTTTACCATAAGGGCACACGGGGCAGTGCCCAGGGCCCCTATACTCAGAGGGCCCCAAGGGATCGACTATTTCGCTCACTTTTAACCTTAACTTTTTACCTTTTGGTTGGGCGCATTACGTTTTTCTCGTTGCCTTAATTCGGGAGCATTCAATTTTGCAGCTTAAGAACGCCTAAGTAATTATGAGCCTAGTAAGTGACATTCTTCAGAAAATTGAGTTTGTGAATTTAACAGAAGATTTTGCTCAACAGAAATCCCGAAAGAAACTTATTCTTATCATAAAAAACAGCAGCATACCAATAGTATTAATGACATACTGTAATAAAATAATGTAATTGGTTACCCAAAAAATCATAGTGAAAAAAATTTATATTTGACTTCTAAATATATTCCAAAAGGGCCCCAAGTTTTTGTGTGCCCCAAGGCCCCAAGCTTTTGTGTGCCCAAGGGCCCCAGCATAATCTAAGATGGCCCTGGCTAAAATATAAGTTACCACTAGTAAGACTGCTAGTAATAGAGTGAGGTTCAGCAACGTGCCAGGGTAGAGATCTATCGACTTACCTATTCCTCTCGCCATAATGACTCTGTTATGTACCGGCCTGGAGGGTAGGGTAATTGATAGACCTGCACAATCGCCCTTACACCCCAGCTCATTGATGAATACTTTACCCAGTAATCATCACTAAAAAGATACTGAAGAACTCCACTGGTTGTAGCTCTGCCTATCACTTCGAAGATACGGGCGTCAAGAAACTTTTTATGAAATACTGGAAGGCCAAAGTAATCGGAAATTTGGACAGGAAGCTAACATATCTAGCCTTATATTAATAGCACATTAGCCGTCTTATTAATAAACATAGACTAAAGCACTCCAAGGTTTAACCTGGTTTATAGTCACTACACTGTGAAAACTTTTTAACATCAACTTATTGAATTTATTTATTAATAAGTCAGTAGCCGTGTTATTATTAAAATAAAGAATAAAAAAGTCCAAGGTTGAAACTGGTAGTGAAGTCATTATTACGTATCATAGATACATTGTAACATAATTTTTACTCATACTTTAGTCTTTGCTTAATAGTAAGATAGTAGATGTCTACAAACAACGTGTATTTAATCACCTACCTGTTCGCGTTTCAAAATTATAAGAAAACGAGTATTTTCAATTAAACCACCATCAAAGAAACTCTTTAGCCGCTTACCCAATACCAAGCATATAACAATTAAAAGCTAATAGATAGCCAGATATGAAATTGATTACATCTATAAAATTTAATCATAACTCAAATTATACTTGAGAACTTCTTATTAAATGGCCATTACTTTTCTTAATATGGTTATAAAAAATACAGCAGTGGCTGCAGTTAACTCACAGGACAGCGATGCACCTACAAAATCTTTGGTCCTATGGCTACGATTATCTCTTACCATCAGAAAAGCAGTCTGCTTTTTCGATGACTTCTTACGTAAAAACCAATTGAAGAATAGCCAATTACTTTCTCACCTATGTCGAGTCGGTTTCTTTGTTCTTAACACTGTGAGCTTGACTGTGTAGTAGTCCCCCGTGTTGGTCCGGGCTCCTTGACACCGTGACATCTGACTAGGTGGTAGAGTTTAGCAGCGACTCGCCCGGATTGGTACCACCGCCTTACCTATTCCTGCCGCCATAACGTTATGACGTGTTCCGGTTCGGAGGGTGAGGTAGCCGGCAAATTTACTTTTGCTCGAGGCCTAACATCCGGACCTCAGGTTGGCAACGCACAATTACCATCTTTGGTATCTCGAGGCGGTGTGAATTTCTTACCATCAGGAAATCCGTCTGCTTGTTTGCCTTCCTATAACATAAAAAAAAAGTTACTTAGAGCCTTGCGACGACTCACCCACTTTTAATATTCTATTGTTACACCTTAACTTTTGCCGTTGATGTAATATTAGTGATCGTTACTGTCGTGTTCCGCTTGGCATTTCTTACAATCAAGAAATTTGCTTGTTCGTTTCCTAATGTCATGAAATTAGGTGGGGATACGTGTAAGAAGTACCTACTATTCAGGACGTATCAAATAAGCCCAAATACGCTAGACTAGTATTGAGATTTTCAGGAGTAGATACCTAAGGCCACATTCCGGTTCAATCGTCAGATCAGTTTTGTACTGTCATCTGATTTACATATGGATGTAGTTAAGCAAAAAGGAACCAATCCACATCTAACTAGTTTTGAGATAATTGACTTTGAAGCTAATTTCTATTAATACGTACTGGCCGTATATTATATGGGTTGGTATCTAGTGATTATACAAATGTCATAGCTTTGTTTATCTGTAGACTCTTTTACTAAACGAAAGTATAGAGCTTTACGACCTCTTAAGTATGTTTCACTAAATTTTGTGTTCATGTGGGTTGGATCCTTTCTGCTTAACTACGTCCAAATGCAAGTCGAATTTCAGCTCAGTTGGTAACCGAGAAGTGGAATAAACTTGACTTGGGAAACTCCACCCGGACAAATATACATTTTTTTTGTATGATATTGGAAGGCAAACAAGCAGACGGATTTCCTGATGGTAAGAAATTCACGCTGCCTAGAGACACCAACTTGAGGCTGGAGTGTTAGGCCTCGGGCAAAACTAAGTTTACCGGCTACCTTATCCTCCAAACCGGAATACGTCAAGGGCAAACACTGACGTTATGGTGGCAGGAATAGGTAAGGCGGTGGTACCAATCCGGGCGAGTCACTGCGAGACTCTACTACCTAGTCAAATGTCACGCTGTTAGTGACGGTAAGACTATGCTCGCCTTTTCGCTTCCTAGCAATAAGAAGGCATATGGTCTATTCTTCAAAGAAGCCCGGACCAACACAATACCTTATCCTCCGAGCTGGACACGCCCACGGCAAGCATTAGCGTTTTGGCGGCAGGATAGGTGGCAAGCCTGTCGCCAACCGGGCACATTTCCAATCCTGACCAACATTTTTTTTATTAGAAAATTGGAAAAATCCAATTTTCTTTTTGTTGGTCGACCCGGGATTCGAACCCGAGACCTCATGCAGTCAAGTCCAACACCCGGACTGCCAGACCACAGAGGCGATAATATTCAATGATGTGTAAATACAGTCCTAAGATAATCGACCCGCCTTAACCCAGTTCTAGAATGACGCAAATCGAAGGTTTTGGTATTTCCCGCGTCTTTGTATATCCTCCATTCATGTAAATTACATTAATGGAACATAATTAAAAGTGTAGTACTACTATTTAAATTGTGCGCTTCGGCTTTACACATTTTACATTTTATATTTTAATTTTTAAATTGGCTGACCTAATCTAAATTTAAACGAAATGATTAATTATGTAATACAACTCCATATAGATATCTTCAAAATACATTCGGTTTTGCGAAGCTTGACGAATATAGCCGAAGCGCATAATTTAAATAGTACGTATCTAAGTATCTTGGTGCCCGTAGCCCTGACGAAAAAAATGGTACAACCAGGACATCCGACAAAATTTTAATAACCCTCGTTTTTGGTTATGTATCCTGTACTGTATACAAGTAGCAATTAAAAAAAAATAATGTATAGATTTAATTTTATTGTATATATGTATAAATAGCCTTACCGGACACCCCGTTTTTCCCCGTGTTGGTCCGGGCTCCTTTGCAGAATGGATCATCTGCCTTCCTGTCAAACAGCTCGTATAAGACGAGCAAAGACTTACCGTCACTAATACCGCGACATTTGACTAGGTGCTAGGGCTTTGCAGCAGCTCGTCTGGATTGATACAACTGCCTTACCTATTCCTGCTACCAAAACGTCAGTGCTTGCCGTTGACCTGTTCCGGTTCAGAGGATAAAGTAGACGATAAACTTACTTTTGCTCGAAGCACATCCCGGCCTTAGGTTGGCAACGCTCCATTACCACTTTTGTCGTCTTTAGGCTGTGCGAATTTCTTGCCATCAAGAAATCCGTCTGTTTGATATTGGAATGATATTGGAAGGTTTGTTTGCCTTCCAATATCATACAAAAAACGTAAAAAAGGGTGTGTGTGTATACGTGTCTGGTCTCACGTGGATACTGTTATTAACATACAAAGCTCTAAACAAAACTATTGGAATTAGCATAATGATTTGTTTCGTCGGGTGTCAACTGACTCAGTTCGATGCTTATGTGATTCATGTTCACTGTCAAAGGGATTCGGCATCGTGTGAAGTACTATATAATAAATAGTAATATATACATAATTTGACATTTGTTTAGTCTCCCCTAATGAAAAAAATCCTAAAATTATAGTGAATTTTGTCGTAATGTTTACCGCCTCTGTGATCTAGCGGTTCGGCAACGGACGTGACTTCTTAAGGTCCCGAGTTCGATCCCCAACTCGGGCAACCAAGAAAAATAAAATTGTATTTTCAATTTTTTTGTAAAAATAACTTTAGCTGGGATTGTATATGTGCCCAGTTGGCGATAGGCTTGCTAATTATCACATTATGGACTTAATGTCTTCAGTTAGTCGTAGGTGCTCTGGTTGTGCCTCTGTCTACCTCTTTGGGGATATTGACTTGAACCTAGTTTTTTACTCTCTATTATTGCCCCGGGTCCCCCGTTTATTATAGACCATTTGCCTTTAAGCTTGGTAGCTCGAAAGAAGCGAACATTGGTTGAAGCGGGTGTTTTCCAATTAGGCGACTAGTTGTCGAGTGCTGTATAGGAATTCCCACTTTGAGACTTACTTATTCCTACTTACTTATTTCTATTTCCATAATGACAGTTCTTGTTCGAAGAAAAGGTAGGTAACAGACTAGGACTAGACACCAGCGAAAGCGACGCATCTTAATCATTTATGGTGTCTATTTCTATAGACCACGACTGTCTCTTGCAATCAGAATAGTCCTTTGCTTATGTGTAAAAAACGTTTGTAAGATCTATTTAAAAATTATGACTTGTTTATTTTCCCCATATTTTAAAACAAGTTTGAAAACCTGGCTTCGCCCAAGTAAAAGTGCGAGTGATTCTACAATCAAGATACTAAATTTCACTTCTATGTTTTATATGATAAAAGAGCGCGAACAAGGACACAACTATCCTAGTAATAAGAGATAACCTTGGCTTAGAGTCTATTTACACTATAGATATCATAGGTTAAAATTAATGCCGTCTTTTGGCGAAGATATTCGGGCTAATGTGCAAGTTTACCGGCTATCCTACCCTCTGAACCGGAAAAAGACACTTTCATTATGGCAGCGAAATAGGTATAGGCGGTGGATAACCCAGATAAGTTCCTGCCCAGTACTCTACCAGTAGTAGTCCAGTTGGCTATGATCCATTTAAACCCATTTAAAATACATTCAGATTTCCGAAGCTTGACGAATATAGCCGAAGAAAGTAACCTCTTTTTGTATTAAACTCATTGCATAGCCGAAACAGGCTAACAACACTTTAAAAATATTAATATTTTTGGAATCTCTTTTATGAATCTAAATGTGAGGTTTAACTGTTTAAATACTGGTGTGCCCTACGTGTCATGAGGGTATGTTGTCTACAAAGATATGTCTAGAAGTTTTAGAGTTCGTAGGGTCTATTTTATTTTACTATTTAAAAAAGTTGGGACTGGTTTCCAACAGGTAGCCAAAAAGACATCATCCTCGTTTTTCTTTTTATTGTGTTTGCGTTTTTTAATAAAAAAAAGTAATTGATAACCCTAACAAGAAACCCTAAAAAATTAAACAAAAAGTTCAACTATACACGTGTTTTCCGAGTTAGTTAACATTGTTATTGACATCTAAAGACAGTTTCGTAACAATTAGCGAGCTGGTAAAGCATAACGCCTATCTAGTAACTAAGGAAATTAAGGCTTAAGACACATTGAGTGTTTGTATTAACCGGCATTTAAAAAAAAAGAGTTCCCGATTTATCTATATGTTTTTATATGTTTGTGTATACGATTACTCTTCTAGTAATGAATGGATTCGATTATTCTTTTTTTACCCCGTGTTGGTTTGGTTTCTCTGTGTAGAATAGACCATCTACCTCATTCCTATGCAGTCCGTAAGAGAAGTGTAGCTTATGTGTTTAATCATCAAGAAAAACACTAGTGGTAGAGCGATGTGCAATAACAAAGAGTATATAAATACTACGTAATAAGAGGTGGGATTTCCATAGATACATAGCAAACCCAAATTCGTATAAAGTTTACTTGAAAAAGTATAACCCATATGATTTGAAAGTAAGTCTAAAGGCATTCAGATATAAGGCAACTAGTGACATATGATTTGGGCGAATAAAAAACTTAGCAAACTTATTTTTTTTATTTTTTGATATGAAATTTGCGCCAAACTGTGCAATAACGTGCCCGGACAGGGGTCCATCGTCTTACCTGTTCCTGACGCCATAATGACAATGTTGTGTGTTTCGATACTAAGAGTAGTAAGGTAGCAAGGTGTAGTAAGGAGTAGTAGGGTGGTAGACTTAAAAATGTTGGCTAAGCTCTAAATTTATTATTAATAACACCATGTAAAACTATTTCACGCAAACACCCTGGTCACAGGACAGCGTCGCACTCATAACGTTTATATTATCTAAAGACCACGATTATTTTTAATTATAATTATTAAAAATCAGATATGTGACGTGATAAGTAAATGAAATTTAATTTTGATGAATATAAAGTTGCAATAAACTTGCGAAATAAATTTATACAACAGTGAATATTTGTGTTTTTATTTCTGTAATGGATTCTTTACTGTCTGTTATTTTTTTAATAAACAAATCCCTTTTCTGTTAAGGATTTACACTCAAAAAACAACAAGGATTTTTTCATCAAGATCCATTATGTACAAGTTAACATACTACTGATCATGAGCAGCAAGCTGTAGAAAACAATGTTTTACGTCAAATATAGACAATAGTTAGGATAACTGTAAAAGTTTCTAAAACCAGTGTGTTTGTTATAAAAAGAAAAATAAAATGAAAATAATGTTAAGGAAGTCAGGTATGTCTGCAAGGAACGTGACGTTTGCCACTCGATACTGTCTGCCTATTCTGGAAACGATTTGGCGTGAATACATGCCCGTAAAGAGTAACTCTTCACTGTACTTCATAGTACGAGTATTTCAGTGACATGAATCCATAATATTATACAACAACGTTTTTACCTTCAAATATATTTTGTTGACATATAGTTGTAAACTAAGCCTTATTTGATGAATCAACAGGCATTCCCCGTGTACGCGCACAAGACGAGTTCCGCGCGTGAATCGTGACCTCCATTTTTAACACCTGTCGCGGACAATAGGCGATTGATTTTGCGATTTATAAACAATGTGGACTTGCCCATCTTTTGACGATTATCATAACGATGTTTGTTAATAGGTCAAGGTTTTTTACGACCAACTTATATACATCGAACAAGTGACGACCCTATCGTCCACAAGTGGAATTATTGATGCTGTCGTTGACTTAGGTATTAACGTACGGGTTAAGGAATTAAAGTTCAATTTCGATAATAAGTTCTATTTATTAGTGTAGTCAATGGTCTTGTTGGCCAAAAGGTTAGCGTACATGCCTAACTCCACCAACCAACACGCTCGGGTTCGATTTCGGACGGCTTTTGTGCGATAAAATGTCTGCATTTCCAGGTTTGGGTGTTGCTTAATAATAAACTGGTATTTAGGTATATATATATTTGTATGTATTAGTATCGTTGATTAACACATATTACAAGAGGTTATTAATTATTATTAATAGTTGCTTACTAGCGGGTTTGATCAATTTGTTCGATTACTCATATATTTATTATAATATAAGCATGTCATTTGCTTAATTTTTTGACGAATTTATGTAATTCTTGTAGGAGTAAGGATATCATTTTTGGTAATTTGAAGTGTTACTGATTTCAATATTAGTACGAACGATATTATTGTCCTTATACAAAGGCTACTTTTTTCCTGATGTCTTATCCAGAAGAAATAAACAACGCGGGCCAAGCCCTGGGCAACAGTTAATCTTCAAAAAAAGACGGGATGCACTCCGGGAGTGCCGGCAGAAGTGAACATTTGAATATTAAAGTTGTGCATTTTTGATATTTTGGAATGGTTACGGAATAATTTTGTACGAATTGCCTTAATTGTCAGTATGAAAGTACTATCATTTATGCATAAATATTATTTTCATATCAATAACCTGCGTTTGGCTTGACAAAAACTCGCTAAAGTAAGACCACGTGACTGCTAGGAGCGTCGTCATATTATCTGTACATCGAACATTGCTCGTCTACACATAAATCTTATTTTCAAGATGGAACAAATAGAACAATGTCTGTTGATATTATGCGTATCTGCTATCTGTGAGAATGTAATGGTAGGTATATTGCGGCGTATTATCCATTGCGCATACCTATACTCTTCGGAAATATCTAAGCAATACAAAAACAGCAATGAATCTACGTTTTATTTTAGATCTCGCGGCGTCTTATTCGCGCATGTGCAGTGCGCCGTCTTACGTTCTAACGATCTGACGCGAGTTTAGAAGTTTTTACCCATTCCAAAAAAAGTACGCAAAGCCGCTGAAGAAGTTTTCACTTCAAAAAAAATTGTTGTCAGAATTAAGTGAACAAGTATAAGGTTCCCCTGACGTCAAGAGATAACCTGGGCCTATACAAATAATTAATAGATGTCATAAGTGCGTCAATGTTTTGTGGGCGGGATGTAAGACCTATTGTGCAAATCTACCCGGCTACCTTACTATCCGGACTGGAAACAGCGATCCCTACCCGGGTAAATTGCTGCAGTGTACATTTCAACTCGACTAAACCTATTCATAATTTAGTCAAACATCTCCAACATTTACACCACATACATATAACATTATAAAACCAATTGAGCAACACAACATGAGTGTGCTGAAGCAAATCCTGATTTAATTGTTTCTTTTAAATAGAAATCCCAAGACTAGATGATTAATACATTTGAAATAATTAATTAATGCGTAAAATGGCCGACTGTGACACACATTTCTTGATAACGACATATTACGACGTATTACTGGATTGCGTAGACTTCAAGTCTGTATGAATAAGCTTAAAACTGTATTCTATCCAAGTTTCATAACTATATTTACTCTCTAACATTATTAATTTTTATTAAAAATACATTTTTGTCACCTTTTTTATTTGTAAGGGTTATTCCCAGTAGAAGCCATTTTTTTCCTCGTGTTGGTCCGGGTCTACTTAGTAGAATAGATCATCTAAAATAGGTCATCACCTACAAGACTATTGGTAGTAGACCCTGCTGCAGCTCGTCACGGTAGGGATCCAGTGCTTTACCTATTCTTGGCGCCTTGATAACATTGGTATATTCCGGGTCGGACGATAGGGTCACCGGTAGACTTGCACAATAGGCCTAACACCCCAACTATAAGACAGGTCAGCGACGCACCCGTAACATCTGTAGTGTCTATAGTCTACGGTTGTCTTTTATTATCAGACCAGCCGTGTGCTCATTCACTGACCTCTCACATAAAAAATATTGAAAAAAAAATGGTATTGTTAATTTCAGAAAATAGCGGAAGTATCATAGGAGCAAGTGAGTGGAACACCGGTTATTCCTCGACGGCAACCGTGTACCCGAACTACGGGACCATACAACCTTCCTATTACAAGCCGGATACTGCGATACACATACCAACTGGTGAGCACATCTATACTAATATTATAAAGAGGAAACCTTTGTATTTTTGTATGTTTGTATTGAATAGGCTGAAAAACTACTGGACCGATTTCAAAATTTCTTTTACTATTACTTAGAGGGGTTCTTTCGAATCCATATAGGCTATATTTTATCCCGGAAAATAGATAGGATTTTTCATGGTAGTGAAAATTGTGAAGTAAGTCGACAAAAAACTGCCGTACGTTAACGATTCTCGTGAACACTGCCTAAATGGTTGACTTTATAGAAAAGTTGTAGAACTCAATAATGTCTACAAAAAAGTCCGCGTTGGTATAAACTAAACATTTATATTTTAGCCATTATAACCACTTTTCCATAGAATGAAAGTAATTAAAATTATTAGCCTATGTTTATTGATCATATTTTCGTCAAATACTAATCCTTATCCAAATAAACTATTTGTTGAGCAAGATTGTTTGAATAGCTATAAATTACTTTTTATTTTATTCTAATCGGACAATTCATGCAAATGATATTACGAATTTAGAATTGTAATTGGTATTAAAATGAATGATGGCCGCAGTAATAGATAAAGTGATTGAAGAGGAAGGTTTATGTGTATATTTTACACCCGTGCGAAGCCGGGGCGAACGGCTAGTATTATTTGTATTTATTATTACGTTTTTTATATCTCACAGCAGGACACCGATTTTTTCACCATTTAACTGATTTAATGAAGTTCTATGTACATACAGTAAATATTTCGTTAATTGGAAAAATTGTTTACTGTCAATTATGCTAAGATTTAAAAAAAATAACCCCCCTATAAATTCCATATGTAATGTAGCTAAGTACCTCCTCGATCACGTCAACTTTCAAAAAGATCCGCATCGAAATCGTTCGATCCACTCCAAACGTGCATGTGCTAAACGAAGGGACGATACCAACCTTCTACACTATAAGGGAGGCAATGTATTTGCGAGTCATGTGGACATAACACTATGTTCAGATGACTTGCTAAGCTTTACCGAAGACTGGAAAGTGGAAGAAGGTCTGATGAGCTCGGACCATAACGGTATTACGTTTAAAATAAATCTACAAAAATCCAAAGCTATAGAAATAACTAGAACAAGACGAAAATTATAACAGTAAAAAGCAAACTGGGACCAATTTCATAAGAAATTTTCATAAGAAATCGGTCGAGTTTTTAAACATAAAAAACATAAATAAAGAAAAAATAGAAGAAATAAAAGATATACACGATATAGAACAAATTACAATAGAATACATAAATATAATAAATGAAACATGCTAAAAAAGTATACCTAAAATAAAAGTAAAAAATAAATATCACTTACCGTGGTGGTACGACGAGCTCGCGGATCTGAAGAGGAAGGTTAAAACCAAGAGGAGGAGAATTCAATGCGCAGCGCAGTGCAACTCACCGTTGAAAATTTCATAGAAGTAGCTTCTATTGAAACTAAACAGTTAATTGTTATTTGTATATATAGACCACGAAATGGGCCATTTGATTCTTTTATCAATACCATGGAACAGATATTATCAAGGATAGTTCATTCAAGTAAAAATGTTATTGTATGTGGAGATTTCAATGTTAATATTTTAGATACCTCTTCCATAAGCACTAAGTTTATTAACTTGTTTCAATCGTTTAACTTAATGAACCTTTTCAAATAACCTACTAGAATAACAAGTATGTCAGCGACATGTATAGACAATGTATTTGTTAGTAAATTGCCATTTATTAAAGAAATCATAAATTGTCTTGATTCA
>NJDC01005984.1:13596-29983 GCA_002245475.1 Calephelis virginiensis | reverse complement strand
GTCTTAATTCTATTTCCTTATTGATTTTAATAATAATTGTTTTGTTTTGATTATTTTATATTATCAATTAACTAATTAAGATATTTTAGTGATTGACATATTTACGATATTTATGTAATATATACTTTTATTTGATTTAATTTAATAATATTGTTTTTGTATAGTTTGCGATTATGTTATGATTTGACGTCGACAAGTGTACAAGTGTACCTACGTTGAATAAATATTATTTGATTTGATTTGATTTGATACAAATTCAAATACTTAAATACTGTACCAAAGTAGCAGAAAAAGCAACAAAAAGAAACAAGAAATAAAAAAACCTTGCTGAATACTGTATAAACTTATACAGTATATCAGCACTGATAAAATCTAAATAGTGATAAGAATATGCATAAGTTAAAATAAGTATTATAATGTAATAATTAATTAGTATTTAAAAAAAAATATTTCATTAGTTAAGAGAAAATGAGTAAAATCAAGAAATAGTTATACACAAACGTAGGAATACACTAATAGTTAGTGGGTGTTAGGTGTCACAAGCGATTTACCTTTAGGAAAATAGCTATCTTCCGTTTTCATCTACTTATTTATATTAACTAGTTGTCGCCCATTGGTCGAAATTCGACCATAATAAATTTTAATATCTTGTTGATAAGAACGCCTTTCTTCTTCTTTTCTCAAGACCAACTACTTTGTTTCCAAACTTTTTAGTGCGCCAACTGTGATCTTTTATCGCTAGCATCAATATATTTGTTTGTGTGTGTCAAACGCGTGGTAGTGTGGGTAATGTTTTATTTATTGATTTAATGTACTTTGTAAGCATTACTATTGAAAAATATTAGCGTACTGCACTTCTCCTACACACAAACTATAAGTGTGCCAAATTTTATGCTCCTGCGTCCGCGCAATTTTCGTAAAAAAGGGTCAGACCGCAACTTTGAGAATACTAAATACAAAGGGCTTCTTCCACTAAATTAACGACAGTTAACAAACTGTCTTTCAGCTGAAGACCTTTCTATTTATCTGCATCAAATGATACAAAAAACACTACGTATACTCCATTTTGAATTATCATAATATATTCTTCCATAAAATTTTTGGAGGTACCCTTGATGTCATCATAATCTCACCCTTAGATCCCGAGTTGATGGAGAATTAACCGTCCCACTGTAAAGTCTGCCCGCCCTTGTCTAATTCCGTTTTATGGTAGAGTAGCAAATAAAATAGGTGACAGAGCGCTAAAAAAACTTACACTATTTGTAGTCTGTGCCTTAATTTGCTCATTTGCTTGTCAGTATTGTGATAAGTTTTAAGATTTAAAACATAATTGATGCTGTTAGTTATTTGTCAACATTTTCCAACCCCTTTCAACGTTAGGACATGACGTCCCCATCTTTTTTATCATAACCTTCATGGGTGTAAGAATGTGATGAATACGAAATTATTTCGGGATAATAAGATTTTTTAAGAATTTTGATTTTTACTGTTGGTTAGAAGATTCCAAAAACAACAACTTTTGCAAAGTTCCTGATAGAAACTTCTTGTCTGCGGCGTCCTATTTTTTCTTTAAAATTTGTATAATAATATCCTCAGTGTGTTGGTTTATTTAAATATCTATTTATTTGAGACTGGGAGATGAAAAAGCACGTAGGTTTTCTAACGGTTACAAATACAGATGTTTATATACACCATTACTTTTGGATTATGGTGCATTGCCATCCTGAATTTGGGTTGTTAACTGTATAAGAAAGTTTACCGTCTATCCTACTCTTCATAGTAGCAGGAGTAAATGCATAAGGTATCTCCGTCTCAAAACATAACCACCCAATATTCGTCACGGTGCAAGTGACAATTAAACAGTCACTCGCGTATTACGAGCTGCTTAATGTTAAAACAGTTGACCTTTAAGTTTCTTTAAAAAAATGGCCCCAAACTTTTTTTAAAGAAGTTGAATAAATTTTAATGTTTTTTCATCATTGCAGTGATTCCGGAAATACCAATAGGCCCAGCAGAATACTCCGGCTACCAGACCAGCGCAACGGGTTTTAAAGGGAGCGTCAGTGCCCCCAGCAGCAGCCTCACAGACCTTAACCCGTCGATGCCAACCCAGCGCTATGACCCCAACTACTACAATTCATGGCCAACCAACTCATACAACTACCAATACAACAACATCAACAATAATTCAGCTTGTATCCAATCACATGCTCCCTACATAAACCCTAACCCTCAAATGATATTACCCAACTTGTACTCCACTGTGAACCAAAACCAAATCCATGTACACCTACATAGTTCAACGGATAAATACTTAGAACAATATATACCTAGTGAAATAAAAATTAGCGATATTGACGGTGGTATTTCTATCACAACTGAATTACCTGGAAGTGGCGAACCCAGTTTGGTACAGTCTTGTGAAACAGCTGATGACGTAAAACATGGACTATACGGAGGCGGAAACCAAGAAGTATGGCGACCATATTGACAATGCGCTCATTTTAAAAATTATCAACATTCCATTGTACATATTGTGATATAATTGTAATTAGTAATTGTAATTAGAAAACAATTAATGTTAAACATTAATTATTTAGACATTAAGTGTTAATAAATGTATTCTTTTGTCATAAGATAAATTAACATTGCCAGTTATGAAGTCTTTTATTTGAAGTATTTTGTTGTAATCTGCAATTTAGGAAACTTGTTTGGTTTTTAGTTTGTCGAATAATTTGTTTTAATTATGAAATACTAAACAAACAGGAGGATCCCGTGATGGTAAGAGACCAACTTCGACTATATACACCGTACATGTTACTGGAATGTCGCTGACTTTAACCAAGTGTGCAGGTGGGCACTTGGTCCCTGGTGACCACGGCCTCTGCAACTGGGCCGAGATATCGACAAATGAAATAAAAATAGATCGTGAGCATCCCGTATAAGTAATCAAAAATGTTAACTCAAAACGTGTTTTTTAATTTTCTAATACAAACTATGTTGTGCGAGTGTGTGCGTTTATCGACTTGCCTGGGCTGTCGAGTGTCGAGGAATCTAAATTGAATAAACATATGGCATGTCTTTTTACTTGCCGGAGCCTGCGTAGGGACCACCGACACCGACATCGCGACACCAACTCCAGTATCCCGCTTGCTGGCGACCGGCATTATGTAATGAGTCCGTCCATATTGGCTCAACTAAAGTTTTTTGGGCCTCTTCATAAATTTTCAACTTCTCGCTACACAAGTTCAGAAATTCCGTACGGAATGGCGATAGTGTTGCCAATTTACCCATGAGAATTGCGACAAGTGCTCAACCGCTTGAAGGTTTAGGTATTTTTTTATATACAGGAACACACACACGAATATCCTAATTGTAAGAAATATACATCACCTGTAGATGCTTTAATACGATAACGAGATCTCACCTGTCTGAGGCTGCAATTTAAGCTTCTACAATAAGTTTGTATCGATAATAAGAAGCACAAGAAACAGAGTAGCAAGAAAGGCTGAAATAAAAATTAGGGCGAGAATTTGCAGCACTCTACAATCTTGTCTAGCAGCAGTAGTTGAAGAATCCCGATGTCTAACGTTCTAGGTTGTTCCACTAGCGTTGAAGTAGTTTGATTAAACAATTTTAGTTAAGTTAAATAGAGAGGTAAATAGGTAATCTGAAAAAATATTAAACGATGAGATTTGAACAGTCAGGCCCACTCAATCAAAAATAGTTAATAATATGTATTCCTGTGATGTATTCTGTGCATAGACCCAAAAAGTGAAACAAATCCATCTTCTTTATCGTGCGCTGTGTATTTTCTTTTAAATTTACAAATGGCTCTTTAGTTTAACTTAAGTTACAGATTTATTATATGTTATTTATTATATATGTGTTATGCATAACTCAGAAACCGCTGGTCGGATCGTGATCAAATTTATATGGCATCACTTCGAAATCAGGAACAACCTTCCCAAAAATAAGCATTAAAATCTGGTTGTTATTGCCTGAGTATTAAACACACAAAAATATAATATATTGTATATTATATAGTTAAATAGCCTTCTTTAAAACGCAGTGAATCCTATTGATATTACAAATGCGACAGTTTGTATGTTTGTTTGTTACTCCTTCACGCAAAAACTGGTGAACCGATTTTTATGAAATTTGGCACAAACACAGAGGGTAAATTGAATTAGCACATAGGAAAGTTTACCCCGAAACAATGTTATGGGACCACGAGGACAACGCCGCCGGCAATAGCTCGATAAAAATAAATAGATCCTTGAGAAGTAAGCAATGAAACAGTTAATATGTGGAGTGGTCAGTGTACATTAGATTCACAGAGCTGCTCATCTACTGCAGGCAGCACTTGTGATTTTTCACAAGAATAATTAAATTAGTGTTGCATCACCGAACTCAAGGATGTCTATTTCAGAGTGAAGTTTAATCTTTTATGTCGGCTTTTAGATTCCCTCTTTTTCATAAAATGTTTTAGATCTCTTTGTTGCTGACGTAAGGATATGACGGTGACGAGCAATGAGCGCCCGACCTATGTTATACTATTCCCTTGTGTTATTAGTTAAAAATTGTAGTATTTAAGTACAAAAAAATGTAATCCTGGTAGATCCATAGTAATGTCGACGCGCACAACCACTCATATGGTCTACGTGAATAAAATAATCTGAATTTGAATCTCGTGCAGCCAGTCAAAACTAAGTTGTGGTATAAATAGGCAAGGGTAGTAGCTAGTCTGGTATTGTGCTACCGCCCTACCTATCTCTACGGTCCTAGCATATGTGCTTACCAACGAGATGCTTGAAGCTGAAGGGTAGGATTGCACGCTGGCCTAAGATCCTGGCCTTATGATCGAGACGCACTATTTTTTTTTGGAATGACTAATGTATTGCCAACCACGCGGTTTTTACAACTTCACCGGACTTTGTGGGTCGAGCAGAGTGCTCAGCCCAAGACATCATTATTTAAATGCATTGGGCTGTTACCTACAACGCCAGCAACAAGGGCTGTCTTCCGGGAGACTGTACCTCGACTTGGTGCTGCGTTCTGGTTACTGGGTGGACTTGATGGAGGAATAGTGGCGGCTCGTCGCTCACGTTAGGCGCCGGGTGCAAGACCTCTCTCTTCGTTGCCGAAACCTGCGGCGACGGTGTAGTGTGATGTTATTGTGCTGTGAGTTAGTGTTCGAGTTGGGAGTTGGGAGTATAGCGTTTGCCACGGTTATTGGGTCCGGAGGATCCGATAACACGTGGCGGGGGGTAGTCACATGCTAGTGCTAACGCCGGGTTCGGGTGGGCAGCCATTTTTTCAAAGTAACGAAATGAAATGTTGCGCTATCATGGGTAAGTTGAGGTCGCGATGTAGGTCCTCGTTGCGAATGTACCACGGAGCACCCGTGGCAGTTCGCATGAACCTATTCTGGACTACTTGTAATTTTTTAAGATGGGACGGGAAGGTATGCGCGAAGGCTACGCTACCGTATGCAAATATAGGTCTAACACATGTTTTGTAAAGTGTAACTTTGTTACGAAGCAACATTTTGTTTTATACAAGAGGAGGCAAACGAGCAAGTAGGTCACCTGATGGAAAGTGATCACCGCCGCCCACGGGCATCCGCAACACCAGGAGTATCACAAATGCGTTGCCGACCTTTTAGGAATGAGTACGCTCTTTTCTTGAAGGTCCCTAAAGTCATAATTGTTTGGGAATACCGCCCTCGGTAACTGATTCCACAAAGATGTTGAGTGAGGTAAAAAATGTTTTCGGAATCGCACAGTTGTAGATCGCCACGCATCAAGATAATGGGCATGATACTTTAAACTCTGTCGCGAAGTCCGAAGGTGGAAATCAGCGGCCAGAATTAAACCAAACAACTCCTCAGAACATTGCCCTTGATAAATGCGGTAGAAAACATTGAGGGACCCAGCATCTCTACGCAGCGCCAAGGGATCAAGCCGATTGGTAATTGCCCGGTCATTGACAATTCGAATTGCTCTCCGTTGAATGCGGTCAAACGGAAGGAGCTGGTACTGTGGTGCCCAGAGTTGAGAACAGTACTCCATATGAGGCCGAATTTCCGCTTTGTATAGTTGTAAGCGTACTATTTTTATTAATAAGACAGTAGAGACGGCTAAGTACGAATTTAGCCCTATTTGTGACGCGCGAAACATGCGGTTCGAATGACATATTTTTGTCTAGAGTGACCCCTAGGTATTTTCTTGAATTTTCCCAGGGAATTGCTCTGTCGAACATTTTGATGGATCTCATCCGTTCGCTGGGTTTGGCTCCTCGATTAAAGTACACCGCTGCACTTTTATCAGTATTCACTTCTATACGCCACTTCCTGAACCAGTCGCCCAGGAGAGTGGCCGCGTTTCGGAGAAGATATCCTATTTGATTACCGCGACGGTGGGATGCATATAGAGCCGTATCGTCCGCGAAGAGGGCTACGTGGAAGCGCGGCGGTCGGGGTACGTCGTTCGTGTACAGGGTGTATAATATAGGTGAGAGCACCAAGCTCTGCGGCACTCCCGCCTCTAGGGGCCTACTGCTAGAGAGAGTCCCTTCTACACGAAATCTGAATATACGATTCGACAAGTAGTCTCGTACGATGAGAACTAGTTTGTCTGGCACGCCCATTTCGTAGAGCTTATAGATTAGGCCATTGTGACAGACCTTATCGAAGGCCTTTGCCACATCGAAGAATATCCCTCCCGTATATAAGGGTAGCCGTCTATTCAGGCCGTCTAGTATGTGCTCCGTGAGGCGGTGCACTTGAGGGACTTTAATCACAGACAAGGAATATAAATACTCTTTAGCAAGAGATCACAGACCTCCAGAAACTTTTGTAATATTATGACAAAAATATAGAACTGCCTTTTTATCGATAGGTGTAAAGGGAAATTGTCGTACTTTCAAATTCCGATTTCGTTCTTAACGCCATCTAACGGTATAAATCACCATGTCCAACTTTTTTGACAGTATTACCAACGCCATCTATGAAATGTTAAAAGTCTCTACTAGAGGCATGGATGATCGATGTCAAACTGGACTTAATAAATAAAGAAACATCATTTTCCACTATGTAAATTTAATATGAAATTACTGCATATTGTACGAAATATACCTACATTAAATTTGCTAATATATTTTGATTGCTTGTTAGGCTGTACCTACAAAATGCATAATCGCTTCGAGTGGTTGACGTTGACGCATAGAAAAAAGAACAAAAAAAAAGACTTTACGACGTGATAAAATGGCGTCTAGACACTGAAGTAGCAAATTCTTGAAATTATTTAACGTTTATTGGAGTGACAAATTGTTATTTGTATTAATTTAAGTGTAAATTATAGTGTTTATTATTTTTAGCAAAGAAAAAGGTGTAAGTATAAGGTAAATGACCTTATATGTTGTTATCTGCGTCATTGTTGCAGGTGGTAACGGCAGCCGACATTGAACATGTTAATGTTGTACTAAATTCGCCTTTTCCTTCCAGTTCAGAGTGCATCTAAATATATTTGCTATTGACGGCAATGTCCGAAGATTCAGAAAGACATGGAGAAACAGGAACAGACGGCGCCTCAGGTGGCGGCAGTTCTAACGTGGCGCGAATGTTGTTGACCCCACACCAATTGGACAATACGACCGCAGATGCCCTTCGCTCCGCGTGGAAAACCCAGGACTTGTACATTGACCACATCGAATCATTGAACAAACAGTTGGAAGGTATTTACGAAAAGTTACATCGGCTTGGTAGTGATCTCGGTCGGCGGCTTCCGACCATCAAGTTTAACTATGTGCAAATACTGTAATAATTACTCTATATCGACAATACTTTAACTAAATTACCTAGTGATACTGTTTTGACACAATGTTCAGTTCATATTACTGTGATTAAGATGTTAGTTGTAAAAATTGTGATGAAAGTTTTTATAGGTGGTTGTTATAAAGTAATCGAAGAATGCTAAAATGCTGTGTCTGACCGGTGCCAGTGGAGTGTTCTGTGGAAGTGCTTACATGAGGCTAGTAGCCAGTGAATCTCTAAGTTATCTTAGAGCTGTGTTTTAAAGTTTAGTGTAAAAAAAGTAACAATGAGTGTCCTTGCTGAGGATGTTCGATCCAGGGGTCTACATACAAAAGTAAATATCACTATATTTTAATTTTGTTTTTGTTTACTAACATAGTTGTATATTTATGTGGGGTTGGTTAAAATAATTAAGATAGTTTCAAGTGTAGTTGATTTGCAGTATTTCAGTGTAGTTAAAGTTTAATGTTCACAAATCAAGCAGTAGGCAAGCTACTAGCATATATTATGTGATTAATGTGTCCTGCGTTTATACTGTTATTTATATATAAACTCAATTTTGAGAGAAAGCAACTAAGTTGCTGCATTATATCTAGTACTCCAAATGTAATTCTTCCTTTTATCGTTTAAACATACTAGAAATTAATTTAAAACAAAATAAGTTCTTGCAAAATTAAATTACAATATATCATAATAAATATTTACTCTTCATTCAAATTGTAAAAAAAAATGTGTGTGAGATGTAGTACTATTAAAATGTTTAAGTTTGACAAAAGTTAGGTTTATCTTAAATTCTGTTTAAAATTAGTAGAAAAACAATTAGGCATTTCTTGTTTTATTACAATAAAGTAAGATAGTAAAGTTAAAAACACTAAGGCATCATGACTCGGCTCTGCTCTGATTGCCATAATTAAAGGTGCAGATTCTGCTGCATAATTACTAAAATCATTTAAATTCTTATAAAAAGTATAGTTCGTTTTTAAATTCTGCTAATGTATGTCCTAACTTTTTGGTTTTCATAAATATAAAAAAATAAATATGTATGTTGTTATTTAGAACAATTTGGCTGTCATTTAGGTTTCTATCTTTTTTAAATAAAAGTAAAGGCAAGTCCCACTATTAAATAGTTTATTTATTATATACTATTTGATAGTGTTTTTATAGCCTAAAGAGTATTTCCCATCTTATAAACTATGTAAAATGATAATTAAATGATATTTACTTATTTTAATACAGTTTGAGTTGCATTAAATCAACCAACAGGAACTCAGAAATACAACATACTTTTCGTTAAAGATTTTTTTAAATTACTAAACATTACTTTCAAACTTTGTTACATTCAGTATAGATACCATTATATTCTATATTCTACTGTCATTATACTTTAAAATAAATTTGGAATTTATAACTAAAGCTAATAAAAGCTAAATCACACACTTTTTCTGGAGTGTGAAGTGTCCACATTTATTTTCTTCTGCACATCACCTATATTATACTCCAAGGGTCATGTTGTCATATAGGTATTTTTTTAATTAAAACATTATTATAAAGATTTATGTCAATTTGTTTAACCTCTTCATAGTTACGGTTTTGTTGTTGTTGTTTTTTTCATATTTGAAGTGTCATAAAAACTAAAAAACATACATTTCGTAAGTTATGTACTCATAGAAAATTGTTAAATTACCTACCTAAATAAAGTGTAATTCTAATCTAGGACAATGTATTGCTTTGTTTTGTTCATACTACACTACTTTACTTGTATTTTGTACAAAATTGGAAGTAGAATCAACAGAAAATTCAAAGTATTACCTGGAATCTAAATATACTTTTTTAAATATTCAATTACATATATGTCAAATATTTGAAAAATAATTGTATTAACTATTTTTTGAAATGTTTGGTTTGAAAGTGATTTTCATTGAATATTTGTTCAAATATTGTTATAACTCAAATAGACGTGATATTTCTAAAACTTGATATGTTGATTAGAGATTTTTCAAAGTTGTGTTTTGTTTGCATGTACCTAATTAAAATATCACAAAATGTTACTTAGAAAGTGTCATTTCTGTTTATGATATTAAAAATGATGATAATGGTGACCTCCTCGTTGGTCGAGTGGCTGTGTACATACCTAACTACACCAACCAAATGTGAGGCTTGGGTTCGATTCCTGACGGGAGTTTTAATGTGATGAACATTTAGATGTCTGCATTTCCAGGTCTCGGTGTTTATTAAATTTATTCTCGTATCTATTTAAGTATTTGTATGTATTAGTATTGTTGACTAACTCCCATAACACTAGCATATAATTTACTTTGGGGTTAAATTCAATTTGTGTAAGTTGTCCATGGAAATTTATTTATTTAAAAATACTAATATAATTTTATTTGCTAATTGATTCTAGTGATTTTATAGATAAATAACTACAGTTACAGTATTATATATAAGACGTATAGGTAAATCAAAGTTTGTTAAAACAAAAAAATTACAAAATAAAAAAAAGATTGGAAAGAGTGAAGCTACATAATAATTTTATCTTAATTAACATTCCTATAATGTGTATTAATAAAATACTTTTATTATTGCTTTTGCTAACATAGACATACAACTTATGAATTATTTTACTATCCTTACACATAAATTATCATTGTCATAAAAAAGTTTATATTTTTACGAAAAACTAATGATAACCAATTCAAATATTAATTTTACCCAATAGATTAAATTTAACATTTTCTAAGGTTTTTATTATTGAATAAAATAATATTGTTCAAATTCCAACATAAACATGAATCTTGACTATTTTTTATACAATAAACATGTATGTTGTAAAGAGGCAAACACCCTTTACTTCATGTTGTTACAATTACTGCTTTTTGTGGCTATTTAGGTGATGTGTATTACTAGATCTGTATAATTGTTAGCCCTCTAATATCTTAAGAACTGTCACCTATTCTTTAAAAGTGGTACATTCTGTATGAATGTATCTGTTCCGAATACATATTGAACTAAGATTTGTGAGATTTCACGGAAGAAAATATTACATATAATATTCACTGAAAATCAGTTTTTCTATTACAGTTAAATAAGCAAACACATTTTAAACAAACTCACGGTCCTAAAGGTTTTAAATTTTAACAGTTATTATTATAAAAGTATTGAGAGGTTTATGAAACTTATGTAGCATTATCACTGAGTTATTTCCATAATGTGCAAATTTAACAAGTATTGCAAAAAAATGTAATCCATTTGTCTAGTTTTTTATCTATATATTAATAAGTGATGCCAAAACTTTGGACCCCTTTTTACGAAAATTGCATGGACGGAGGAGCATAAAATTTGGCACACTTATAGTTTATGTGTAGGAGAAGTGCAGAATGTTAACTTTTCAATAATAATGCTTATAAAAGTACATTAAATCAATAAATAAAACATTACCCACACACCAGGCATTTGACACACATAAACAAATATATTGATGATAATGATTACAGATCACAGATGGCGCACTAAAAAGTTGGGTAACAAAGTAGTTGGTCTTGTGAAATGAAGATGGCGTTCTTATCAACAAGATATTAAAATTTATTATGGTCGAATTTCTACCAACGGGCGACCACTAGTTTAAATAAAGTGCTGAAAGGTCAAATGGTCAAACATATTATTTAGAATATCAACTAAAATCTAAGATATCTGCTTCTGCACTTGTTTGAAACTAAAGATTCTTTTCATTAATAATTATCTTAATTTGTTCTATAGGAGCAAAATGATTCAGACAATTATTTGCATATTGATGTCAACAAAAGTGTTTACTTTATTGTTGCATATAATACTCAATTCAACATAGTTACAACAACAAAGTTAATTAGGTACTGTTAAGGGGCCATGTATGCTAAATTACGTCAGCAATATACTGTTTTTTCATAAAAAGCAATTATGGATCTTGGCAAAAAAAATACACAAGATTAACATTAATATGCTTTATAAGACTAGTGTTTCCAAAACACGGTTCATTTCACTTTGCTCGATAGAAAAAAATCAAAAAGTTATCCCTTTTTTGAAAGCAAAACCCAACTGTCTACTTCAATTATGAAAATATCGACACCAGATCTAACATAAACATAGATAAGTATTATACCTAAAAGATAACTGTTTCAGTTTTTATATTTTTTTTCAAATTACTTTTATAGTTTCAAAAATAGAGATTTGGCGCTTAAGACATTTACTTTAGAGTGCAATATTTCATAGTAATCATGGAACGGGGGAGTGCGCTGATTGGCTCTTCTGGCTGACTAAGTATGGGGCCTTAACAAATGTTTCCATCACACTGCTTTTAACACTAATATCTATCATATTATGTTCTATCATAAATGCTGCATTTTGTATTATTTAATGTATGTGTCAGGTGTACCTAATGTATTTAAGATATATTTAATACATATAAATACATTGGGTATATTCCTATAGAAAAAATGTTTTATTATTAATACTTACATTGTAAGATTTGTGTTTATTCATGTTACATTTTTCAACTGATTTCCATCAAGCTAAAACTTTTTTTATATATTTTGATGTAACAATTTTCCTACTAAACCTTACTGTCACCAATTCAAGATAATAACTTGCTATGGCAACCTAACATTAGGAATTTCTTACTATTTAACATACAAGGTAGTTATAAAACCCAAGAATGTTTAAACTCAAATTTTATCTTGCAATAAAAATTGTTTTATAATCTCAAAATAATTATTAAAAAAATCCTATTTTTATACTTCATACTAAGAAATAATCAATAAGTAATCTTTCCAGATAATTGCTATACTCACCCATTTTTGTTTGGGTCCTTTTGTGAAGAATAGACCATATGCCTCCGTACTGGTTAGCTTGAAAAAGGCAAGCATAGCACAGGACAACAACACATCTGTAATGTCTAGGCTACCATTGCCTGTTAGCATCAGGAGAGCCCTGTGCTTGTTCCCTGTCTCATTTCATATAAAAACTAATGGGCCCTTAGACAACTCCACCTCCCACGGCCCTACCAACCATCATGGTAATACGGGCCGGCCGGGAGGTGCACGGGATCTGCTCTAAGGCTCTTTTTTCCATGCACTTCTTGACTCCCTACAAGTTCTTTTTTATCTCGACCTATTGGCCTTTTGACCTTCTCTCCATTATGTAGCCGTATGAGCCTTCCCAGTTGGGAACGGCGCCACAGTCACGGCACTTATTCGCCGAATTACGAACTGCCTAATCAGCCATCTGATGTTTGGACCTCAAGGGTCTTCTAAACCATGCCTGCGCGAATTCCGCGAACAGCCGGCCCCTAGACAACTGTCAAATCCAGTGTAGCAATGGCACTTGCTACAAAAAAAACATAATACTCATGACAAAGTCTTGAATTTCCATATTTATAACAGCCAGTTTAATCATTCTCACACTTCACACTAAAATTTGTAACTTCTAATGAAAATATGCCACTTTCAGATGTTCCGTCACACCCTGCTTAAGTGCCTCTACTTTTCTAAAATATGATTTCTTTTTGTGGGTATCAAGATATTTGTTTTATAATTCTAAATAATTTATACTTTTCACTGTCTGAAACTTGGTGAAATTGTATTGTGTACATACTCTTCAAATAATACTTGTACTTATAATGTGGAAAAGTATAAGTGTTATTGTGTTTGCAATGTTTAACAATTAATAAGTCCATGATATGATGTTGTATTTCAATAACTATTTATTTACTGGTTTCAGTCCAAAAATAAATGTACTGCCTCTTCCACCCTGAATATTTATTTTAAAGGAAGGCATTTGGTTTTTTGTTGATTTTACTTCTCTAAAATGAAAATAATCAATGTAGTTTAAGTCAATTAAATAGGCATTATTACACTAAACCGACTTACACTAAACCGACTTGTGAAAAATTTAAGCATTCCTGTCACTGTGATACTTAATCTAAGTTAATTAATCTAATAGAAACTAGCAGATAATCGAATGTTAGCAGGTTTCAATACCTTATTGCATTCTGTACAATGCTACTTCTGTAATCTACTTCTGTTAGGTAGTCTACTTCAAATTTGTCACCAATAATCGGACGGGGTTTGAAACTTTAAATAAGACTATATGAGACGCTCAAGTTGTCAAATAAAACAAGAATCATCAAAATTGGTTTGTCTATTGTAAAGCTACTCCGTCAGTGATTTGCATGTTTGAGTAATTCTATCCATCGGAGATCTCAAGTAAGCCAGTATACTATAGACTTATCTGTATTTCCCCCCACACAAGTAAAACTATTTCATACGCAAGTTTCCGCCATTAAATGTATACGTATTATAGCGCAGCTAAACAGGAAATGAATTGGACTTACCGGAAATCGAAATATTATATCCAGTTCCACATAAAATACCACATAGACACTGCTATTGCAAAATTCAACTTCACGAAGGTGGCGTGCAGTCGAATTTTAATGTTGCTTTGGTTGCGAAGCGGGACATATATTGAGTGTTTAGTTTGGTATTGTCAGTGCCACTAAAACAGTATATTTTGAGATGTGTGTTGGCTTGTGAGAAGCTGGACATATCCTCAATTTTTGGTAAGTCCAATCCATTCACTACGAATCATCTTTCCTGATTAATCGTGCTTTAATACATATCCATTTTTTGCAGTTACTTGGAAATTTATTAATTTTATTTATTTGTGATTATCGCAAAATAATGCCTTCTATCAATTGTCATTTTCTATTGACTGCTATAAGAAGTGGTACAGGGTCAATACTATTGTCACATGTTATTGGTAGTTTGCATATAGTACTGTTAGAGATTCACGGATATGTGTATTTACCAAAGACACATAACTCTATAGTGTCTTGCTACCTTTTACCACAACCAATGTGAATAGCATCTTTACATATAATTTTATCCCTATTAATTAATCCAGTTGCAAATGTAGACCCACAAATTTAGTTGTAATGTCTTTAATATATGCAAATATTTAGTATTTTAAATGTATCATACTATGTTATTATGTTTAGTTAAGGTGTTGTCGATTTTAGATGGTTCTAAGTATTTGTTTTAAATATAAGTTGTAAATTTATTGTAATGATAGGTAACATGAGATTGGTTACTTAGATATAAGAAACTAAAAACAAACAACAAAAAATTTGATAATTTTAAAATAATACTGAGCACTGTTACTTAAAATATTAGTTAAAAAAATGTTTAGCCTGATATAACTGAATTATTAAACATCAGACATAAATAACAAAAATAATGCACTTTTAAAAATGTCCATAACTTAGACCACTAATTGAAAATATGGATATGAATTTCTTGAAGATATCAAAATTAAAATTGTAGAATCAAGAATTTCCCTCAACATTATCTTGGCTGTTATGCTATAATAGCATTTTTGTGATAAAAATGAATTCTTTAGTCTGCTAGTTAGCATGGGTCACAATCATTGCTCTGCAAAAAGTGCTAAAATGTTTAAACATGCTGCATAATTTAAAATAAATAAAGTGTATGTTTTAAATCATCCTTTTCTTATGTAGGAAGCTTGGAAAAGGCGAAAGAGGTAGAAGATAGGATAAAACAACAATATGCAGAGTCACAACATAGAGAAAAAGTTCTCGTCAGAAGGTTGGCCGCTAAGGAGCAGGAAATACAAGATTACGTAGTAAGTATGACTTTTAACAGTAAAATAAGTATTGGTATCAAAATTAAAATAACTGAGAAGTTATAGTTTATGGCGCATATGGTATCTCATAATGTCCGCACATTTTTAGAGCTTGAACCTTGGTGTACCCTTAAGGGATAATTTGGTTCCCATACCATATGCATCAGAGGATTGTCCTGAGGAATTATGTAATTGTCGACCCTTTTACAAATCTAAACTCATTGTAGTGAAATAAGTTATCACTGACTGTATTACAAAATGGATGCTACTAAAACATCATCCAAGCGTTTGTAATCACACCTTCGACAATGATGACCTTGGTGGAAACAATGTTTGAAATAAATCTAATTTATGTCCCACACGAATGCAATCCAATGTTAACAAACAATTTTTGAATCCTTGTGGAACCCTATTACAAGACAAACATTTAAGTTGAATAGAAAGAAAGAAAACTAACATTTATTGACAGACTAAAACTTACCACACACCATTAACAAAAAAAAAACCACTAAAAATATTACCTAACCCTACACATAAGCAACTTAAATAATATAGTTTAATACCGCCTCTGTGGTCTAGCGGTCCGCGTGTTGGACTTGACTGCATGAGGTCCCGGGTTCGAACCCCGGGTCGGCCAACAAAAAGAAAATTGGATTTTTCCAATTTTTCAATAAAAAATGTTGGTCGGGATTGGAAATGTGCCCGGTTGGCGATAGGCTTGCCACCTATCACATTGTGGGACTTAGTGTCTTCGGCTAGTCGTGGGTGCTTTGGTTGTACCTCTGCCTACCTCTTCGGGGATATGGGCGTGAAGATACTTTTTAGTTTAATACCATAAAAAAACTTAAAAAAGTGATAAGTTTATATTAAGATAATAAACATGAGTTCGCTAAGGAAAAG
>NJDC01005977.1:74251-85487 GCA_002245475.1 Calephelis virginiensis | reverse complement strand
AGGCAGAAACTCAGAGATAGCTTATTTATAATACGGTCCAAACGTCACATTGACAATAAAGTTAAGAAGTGCATGGACTACGTTGTAACGTATATAAAAAACAGTCATTTGTACTTTTAGTATTTTTTGTGCTAGAACATTATAGAATTCAAGGAATTGCATATCTCATTTGAAAACATATTAAATTTTGAATCAAACACAGTTTATTTTGCTAGGAATGATGTTTCCATTTTGGAAATGTTCAGGTTTCTTTAAACGACTTTAATGACTTGCTCTCGAGCGTATTTGGTATATTAATTAAATATAAATTTTCAATGAATAACTTGTGCAAGGAGAATCCATAAAATAAACTAGGAATTTCAGACGAAACAGTTTCAACGTTTCGAGAAACCTTGAAAGAACCTTTTCAAATCACTCAATCGGAAATAAGGTCACTTAATAAAACCTAATGATGTATTTCATGGCAAGAGAAATTGCTTTAGTTTCATTAACATTTTTATTATAGAATATTTAGAATTATCTAGTTGAGAAGCACCTTATTAGAAGTCGAATAAAAATATTTCTCATTTTACCCAACTCGTAATAAGATGATTGTATCTTTGAAAAATTATTATAACGGTTATGCGGCCAATAACTAACAAATTCTGAAAGTCATTTTTTGGGAAGGTAAGCTCTACCTGAAGCGGAGAACTTCCTAGACGGACTTTCCTGCGGGCAAGTCTGCAGACATGTCCTTTCGACCTTTCTCTTATATGTGTGTATATTTGTTTGCTAGTGTAGAAACTCACAGATAATCTGGCCTATAGTAGCGAGGTCCAACCGACGTATCTATGGTGTGTCGCTCGTGGTCACGTTCGTCTTGTGAATTGCTTAAGATCGATTGCGATGCCGAGATATAACACGTGCAATTTTATTCTACACTCCCTTTGTAAAGCACTGAATGATGTAATGAGTATGATACATGTACCTATTAAACCATTTCTATAATTTGCCGATAAGATATCAGTGCTTGTCATACACGTGTTCCAATTTAGATAAAAGGTTTTTCTGAAACAAGTATCGAGATAACGTCTCAGATGCTCACTATTGACATATATTCTTTTTATATGTAACATATTATGTTTCTTACCAATCAGAATCACATTAAGTTGTTTGGTTTCCTATTCAATAAAAATGTGACTGCAAAAATTAGCGACGAACCAATAAGTCATCAGTACTTTCAAGCAGGTGTCAGTCAATTCCAACAGCTGTGAGTTTACGTTTGAATGTTTTATCAATCAGCGAAGAAGTCCAGAATACGGTAGGTTTTGCTTCAATCTTACTACAGTTATTGCTATGACTGATGGATAACTTAGACTTTAAGAAAGTTACATTAATCAACCAACATTTGAACATGATATATAATTGTTGAACTTAAGCCTGTCGTTTATTGATATCGATTGCACGCAGACTTTAGTCACATCCTTAGACTGTTACATGGTTTTGCTAATGGTTTATCCACAGTTCTGACTCTAAAACATAGGCTATATAAACACATTGGAAACTGACATTTACGAAGGTATACGTATTTGATGGAGACTCAGCAGTAAATATTAAAAAGAAAGCCAATGAATTTCTACAATATACCTGGAAGTAGGAGGGTAGATAATAAATTTAAAGTTACTCCTGACAAAAACCATGCATTGGTGGTCAACAGGTAGCATAAAAATAACATAAAGTTACCTTAAAAGGAACACGAGTGACCATCACAAACGCCGTCAAAATACTTGACTTCAATGTGGATAGCACGTGAGCTGACATTTCATACCCATATAAATAACATGTATACATAGAAAAGCTGTTTCAGTGTATAAGCAGTTGACCAGAACAGCCAAAATATCTTGGGGATTTCATCTGAAGTTCTTAGAATCATACATGTGACCGCAGTGGATCCAATTGTGGTTTAAACTACAAGTGCATAAGCATCGGCAGCTGGAAAATTTATATCAGCAAAAAAATATCCTAGGTCAAAGAGCTTTTTACAAAAGGATTTGTCAGGCATACCGGACGTTGTCACTGCATTCCATTTGCATTTCATTTCACACGCATTGCATTGATTTATATTTATCGGTATGGTTCCACTTGAAATATTAGAATTAGGGAACTGACATATGTTATTAAAAACGGTTACAATTATGAGTAGCAGTAAAATAGTAGTTGAAAAAAGAGTTTTTAGAAACAGTGCCCCTCAGACGGCCAAATAAATGGTCCTGAAACGAATAAGATGAATGCAAGAAATTTATGTATTTAGTAGTATCGCTATTATTAAGGAATACCGAGATAGAAACTAAGGCCGTTGGACTTAGGAAGGTTTCGTTTACATTCCGCGATCAAATCGCTCGAGATTTATCCGAAGGTAGAGTCAAGTCTCAGAAACTGACGTGTTTGCATGAAAAGTTAAATTAATGTGAAGGAAGCAGTTTTGCAGGGACCATGGTAGTTGCTACTCACGACATATCTCCATACACAATAAATTAAGCGTAGAGATAAAAAGTCTGTGCGTATGTGTGGGTTTCCAAACTAATATGTGGTCACAATCTTTAGCAGTGGCACCGAGATAGAATTTAAAAGTTTAATATTAGTATTTAAAAAAAAATGTTATTTGAGTAGAGAAATGTTTTTCTTTTATATACTTTAATATCAAGGAAATACATATCGGAAGTATTCTAAATGGGTCTTTGTACTACAATAAGAGCCTCGGGTTAATATTTGTAGTGTAAGAGGCCTCCCTTTCGCATAATACTTGTAGCTAAAAGGCCTTCTCTCCGCTTCTCTGAATATCCTTGTTACAAAAGAAAATACCTTTTAAAATTCCAGAACTTTGAACTTTTACATAATTATGAGGTATTATATTTCAAAAGTTGCTTAATATAACATAATATTACTAAGAAGTTTAATACTTTTAGGGCATAATGCGCGTGCGGTTCAAAGACTTTATACTAAAAATAATTTGAAAGTATTTTTAATAACAATTATGTTGACATTCCAATATTGTCTCTAAAGGAAAATCATTTTTGTTAGAAACCTCATGAGTATATTTATCGGTTACACAAAATGTATCACGGCGAGCACTGATCTCTCTGATCTGACTGTGTAGTGGTGATCTAAAACTCTCCATCGTCTACGTCTAAGTCGCATTCCCTAGTGGTAGGGTAGTCAGCAGATTCACAAACACATGTCTTACAATACTGGCCACACACACACACACACACCAGTAACATATAGGGTGTATATAAGCCACGGTTATATAATAAGTATATAAGTCACTTATCAACACCGAACTAAAAAATGAAATGAAGTATTTTTGTTATTTCAATAACAACTAAACTTCGTTAGTGAGGAATTATATTTTGTCTCTACCAGAGAAATTCTTTTATAGTGAGCCCAACATTTGGTAACCAAACATACTTTTTATTCATTACTTACTAAAATCAAGTAATGAAACAAAAAAAATGTTACTAAATACAAATTTCTTTTAATGAACGTATTCACCAAGGGGCAAGATTAGCGTTAGACAAAAAGTTTTTTGTTTAGCTATGAATTTCTACTTTATTACAAAATATTGTTTTCTTTTATGTAACGCTCAGTTCTCTGTGTTACAATAGTTTTGGTTTAAGGCCTCAATTTTTTTTTCAGTTAAGAGGAGGGCTGTGTTATTGTTCGTTGTGTTATCACTTAAAAACTCAAACCTAACCTAAATAGTACAATATTATTACCCTAGACATAATAATTTGGTTGCAACTTACGAAAATCTTGCTAGTTATGAAATAAACTCCTTTCCCTTGCATCTATTAAAAACAACACTAGAAAAATTTTCCAAAATAACCTCATAATAAAGCTCATTTTTCTATGTCTATTCTAATTTACAAGCTTTTTCTTTTGAAACTTCTTAAAGCTTTCATAGCATCGTTTTACTTTACTATTTTTATTCCGCAAATTACGCTAATTAGCGACTCATGTTTGCTGCTCGCGTTCCGCTGTTCCGATGGAAACTTTTATCTATAAACTGTAACAACCAATACTGTGCTATAATTAAGGGTAAACCTCTTTTAATGAGAGGGTTGCTCGAAATCATTTCATAATATTGTACGAAATTCAAGACCAATGTATTATATTATAATATTAAGCGCTGTTTTATTTTTATTTTTGGTATCAAACGCAGTACAACTGCAAAAAGCTGACTCTTATTTCATTATTATATTATATTATATTATATTATATTCAATCATAGCACTTTTTCATTATACAGGACCTGCCTCATAAAAAATACTATCACAATTCATACGCTATTACCGACTGACCACTCATCGCTATTGTTTGTTATTTTATTGCGCTCGTTAAATGTCTTTAAACTTAAATTAAAACATATTAAGGAAGTTACTATGATATGTTTGAAAAAATTATCCAAAATAGATAAAAGAAAAAAATTGATGTATTATCAAAAGTTGCGAAGAATTATTTGCTGAAACAAATTAAAGGTTATTTAGAATATCCAAATCCGTTAGATATGACGAGATCGTAAAGTTGGTAACACTAATGATGACTTGGAGATTATATCTTATAATTTAATCCGTGTGGAACTATCTGAAGATGGAATATATTTCCATCTTCCGATTACATTTGTTTCACCGAAGAGACAATTGTTGGAAGATATGATTACACCCGTTTGGATCGTGCTTGTAGGTATGGCACAGTGTCACACCAATCAGTATTATTATTTTAATGGACCTTTGTAAGTGAACGTTCATAGCAGTAAATATATAAATTAGCCAATAACATTTAAAACGCACTTTTGTTTTAACCTTGATTACCTTATGTCAAATTTGACCAATCCTGCAAAGGTTACTCTGTATAATACTTATCATTTTCCTGTCATAAACCAGTCCGAATTCAATTATAAATGCAATCACTGTATCAAACCACAAGTACTTTTAATATCGGTACAGTTATTTTAAGTTTGTGAGTGTTATATACGGGGTTAGTTTCAAAGGACCGCCCCAATTTAAATGTAAGGGAGTTAAGTCTAAAATAATAGTGCATTTTAAACATTTTTGTCACATTCTAATATCTACATTTATAAACATTCATTTAAAATAGTCCACAAAAATACTTCACGTGTGGTCACCCTATTTAGCAACTAGTACGAGTCATGACGTCACCAGCTAGCGATCAGAGGGAATCATTTGAGTGGGTTATTCACGTTATAACCATGCATCTTGTACTTTGCGTCGGATAATGATTACAATTTATATTTTTTTTACTTTTTAATTTTTTCATATATCGAAAGTGTTGATAATTCCGAAATAAATCTCAAAATTTGGACGGTCTTTTAAATGTAACCCTGTACAGCACGATTTATGAAAAATATGTACACAAGAACTCCAAGTTTGGAGATAAAGCCTAACCAAATTATACCGATTATTTGTCCAAGAACTACTTTAGTATACATATCCAGCTTTTAGAATTTGATTCGACAAGAAAATTATTCCAAAGATGACATTAATTAGCAACTCATGTTGGCTGCTCGATGTAAACTTTTCTCTATAAACTGTAAAATCCAATACCGTACCATAATGAAGGATAAGCCTCTTTTAATGAGAGCCTTGTTGGAAATGCTTATAAAATGGAACACTTATATTATATATTACTAGCTGCCTATTCCGGCTTCGCTCGGATGCTAATTTTTTTTATTATAAATTGAGATAAAAGCTATCTTATCTTTCAAGTTGGATCAAACTGCACACAGTGTGCAGTTTGATTCAAATCGGTTAAGTAGTTTAGGAGTTCATCGCGGACAAAACAAAATATTGGTTTACGGACGTGGTCAAAGTGACCCACACATTTCAAATATATTTAGATAAAAAAAAGTTTAGTGTATGAATAGGAAACAGACTCGCACGCAATAGCTTCTTTAGCTTCTAGGACAAAGTACTTATATTTTTGCCACTCCATTTATTGCTTAAATAAAATTTATCTGCTTACTTCTGCCATATGTTATACCACTTATTTTTTGGATATATGTGACACGCATTTTTTTCACCAGTATTTAGTTAGGTTTCACATTTGTTCAAAAGTGAAATAAATACTTAAAGTGCGTCTGGTATCTATTTCGGTGCTTACATGGGGTGACCACCTTGTACGCCTGGACGGATCTCTATAAGGTATGTAAATAAAAAAATATGCATAAAATTCCGTCCAGCCCCTGAAGAGCTACAACAATAAGGCTTTGCTCGCCTTTTACGAGCTGCCTGGCAAGGAAGGCAGATGATCTATTCTGCAAAGGAGCCCGGATCAACACGAGGAGAAAGAAAACACGGAGAGAAGGTTATTGCTCTTGTCAATATGTATGTTTGTTTTTGTTTGCGAAAAATAGAAAAACTAAAAAACTATTTAAATTAAATTTTAACATTAAAATAGGGTGTCATATTCTACCTTCATAAATCCTGGTCCATTGTATCTTAAAATGTGATACTTCCAACGGGGAAAATGTTCGTAGGCGGTATATAACTGTACCTGTGCCAAATTATGAAATAATTCGAATCCAAAGTGGGCGCCGCCAAGGAACATACTCCCTGGCAGACCCACCAGCCGTGTTTTATAATAACATTAAAATTTAAAATTTTTAATAACTTTCCATAAAATCTACATATTTTGAAGTAAGTAAGAGCCATTTAGATCATGTCAGCTTTTCAACACAAAAATCCGCATCGGATTCGGCACAGACAGACATACATACACAGACACGTCAAACTTATACCACCCCTTTTTTCCCGTCGGCGGTATAAAATTGTAATGAGTATCAAAGAAAGGATAATGTAACTTATCATGCGACCCAGGCAAAGTCAAATCAAATCAAAATATCTTTTTTTTCACGTCAACCTACAAGAGGCACTTGTGACGAGACTATATTATAATACTAAAACTACCACCGGATCGGAACGCGGCCACAAACTGAGAAGATCCAGCAATAAACTCAGTGAGCTTGTGTCTTTTTCCTTATTTTAAAATAAATATACAATAACTAAAATGATATAACAATATAAATATTTATAAGAGATTGGTATGAGGAGCTATTAATGCCAAACGTACTTGTAAGCTAAATGTTCAGCAATGGCATAATATTTTTGATGTGAAATCATCTTTAGTGGTGTTGCGCACTTTATTTGGAATGGATAAAAACTTCTAAACTCGCGCCAGGACACGTGACCTGATCGAACTTTCGTTAGACGGCGCAGAGCGCTTGTGCCAATATTCGTGTTGTCATGTTTGTGTTCGATACCGCAATAAATGTATATTGTATTCTACCACATAAATCATAGTACTTTCATACGGATAATTCAAGCAATTCGTACAAAATTATTCCCTAAACATTCCAAAATATCAAAAATACACAACGCTAATATTAAAGAAGTACAACCCGTCGTTTTTTTATATAATTTCTACTAAACACATTTTTTAAATGTATTAAATCAAATGTTAAAGTAGGTTGAAATAAGTTTGTTGTAAAACCATAATATACATTGGCCCAAGAAAGAATGGCTTACTCTGTGGGGACGAGACACATGTATGTACACTTGTACACGAGACACTTGTATTGACACAGTATATATTATAATTTCTTTTAAATGAACTTGAATATCTGTAAGCATAAAGTATGTCTTATACCTATTAACTAGGGCGCATATTATACATACAATACATTGCATAGCATCTTTTTGTAACGGTGTAACGCTCGCTGACCATGAGAACGGAGAAAAAGTGGGATTGAAAGAAAGTGTTGGTGTTAAAATGCTTTCGCATTTTAATGGTTCGGTCATGTGGAAAGATTGATAAAGCGGGTATACCATGCAAATGTATGTACCCGGGGAGACCAAGGTTGACATTCCTCGATCAGATCAATCGGATATTATCCGAGGGTGGTATCAAGAGTCTCCGAAACCGACGTGTTTGTATGAAAAGGGTAATGAATGTGAAAGAAGCCAGACAGGATTGTCAAGATCGTGAGTTCTAGCACTCAATACTATCTGCCCACTCCGTAAGGGACTTGGCGTGAAGATATGTGTATATGTATGGACATATCCATTCAGGTGAACTTTTTTATGCCCACAAACATATTCTCACCACCTGTGTCAAGAAACGTTGACAAAATAAAAATACGTCCACAAAGCTTACCAGTGTATCGTTCGATTGCTGGGTCATAGGAGAGACGTGCCTCGAATGTGGAGCTAGGTATCCTTAACCTAATATTAAGGAAAAAGGTATATTGTTGGACACACATATTAGCTGCCTGATTATTATTTTATACTCTTTCAAAAACTAATCCATGAACTATCTTTGATAGAAAAGGACACGAAAAATTTTTGACAAATTAATTTACCTCACATGACAAAAAATCTTAATAAAGTAGCCAAGGGCCATCCAAACCTTCAAGGGCGATGTACGCAAATATAGCTGAGGGATTCAAAACGAAAGAAGCAATTAACATTAGACTAGGTGCCCAAAAATACTACTGTCATTTTTCATTTCCAAAAAATAACATTCTTTTTAATGACATTTGTAACAAAAAAAAGTTACAATTGTTGTTTTAGTAACGTCCTACATCTTCAAAACTGATCACTTTATCATGATGGAAGTAATTTTATCGTTATTTGTCTTCACTGCTATCTGCAATATTTTTTTAGATTTTTTGTTACTTATGTTTTGTAGCGGTGCCATGTTGGACCAGATTTCATTCATCCTAACCTACCTCAGATTAGGTTCGATTCCCGGGTCAGGCAACAAAAAAATGACATTTTAAACTATCTGAAAAAAACCAATGGGATTGGATGAGCCTGGTTGGCGAAAGGCTTGTCATCTATCACAATGTGGGGCTTAGCGTTTTCGGGTGGTCGTAGATGCTCTGATTGTACCTCGACCTTCGTTTTCAGGAATAAGGGCATGAACATACTTTTTTGATGAATATACATGAGATAAGCTGGGATGACAAATATCTTAGCACTCTGTTTGTATCTGTCTTTCTAATGATTGAGTTTAAACAAAAAATATTATTAAGGAATCCATCAATGGTAAAGTCTCAGTATTTATCGAGGCACGGTGCACATATACACTGGTTTATTATACAAATATATACATATTACTCCTTATAACTGAAACTACCGTTTACTCCAAACACGAATTTGTACTGTGTGTGTGAAACAAACACACAGTGGTCAACATTTGCTTTATATCGGCGGTGGTACCAACCTGGCCAAGCAGTCGCAAAACTATTCTGCTTATGCCGATTTCGTTTTTCAAGAAACCAATCCCTTAGAGATCTGTCGGTAAACTGTCTCGTGATTCTCAAGTACATAGTTAAAAAAATTGAATTATAAGTAAATCCTTGCTACTTCTACATAAACAGCAAAATATAGAGTAGGTACGATTGTTACAAAATTATTGGGCGTTGATACAAAAAACGGGTTTATGTAACGTTCATATTATTTGTGACAAATAAACCAACGCTGGCTTCTTTCGAGCTTTGTCGAGACGTAGAAAATTAGTTGGACTACATTTTTCATAAAAGCTTGGTACCAACATAATATACAATATTAGGTCCTTAAATATTATGTAATTGGCGATTTGTATAGAAGGAACAAGAAGGCGAGTATTTAATGTAACATATTTATTTATTCAAAATATAAACCATCGTTATTTATGCATTTTCCTCATCTCATAATAGTTAATTGATCCCTTTATGAAAAAAACTATTCGGAAGTGAATCAATAAAATTTTTGAAGGCGATTTAAACTTCCCATCTGAGTTTAATCTTTTCCTTTGCAAGAAGTTATCCGAATTTGACCAAAAATGGTTATCTGTTGGAGCAAGGTTCGGGTATTTTGGATAATATCTTATAGATTTCAATTGTATGCCTTTTAATTTGGTAGCCATCTGCTGTGCAGTGTGTGGTATAGCGTTGTCCTGATATAGCAGAAGCGTAGAGCGATGGACCAGCCTCGATTGTTAAGTACCTAGCTCTTACGAGTATATCGCGTTTTTCAATTTTTAATAACAGACATCTGCCGTAACCGTCTGGCCAAATCTGAGAAAACTGCAATTAACAGTACCGGCACTGACCTAACAAACACTTACATATTTGACCAATTTTTGTTACGGGCAAGATTTGGCTGGCTTGCCGTGATCCAGTTCTTGCAAAAAGCACTTTCGATTATCGTAGAGAGTTCATTTATTATCACCTGTAATTATTCGATTCAGAAACCCTTCATTTACGTGTCTGTCAAGTAACCTACCATAACAGTCGACTGTTTAACTCAATTTATGAGGAACTGACGTTTTCAGCTCTTTAATCTTACCAATACGATTCACGAGGATGAAAACAGTTTTATCACTAACACCGCAGCCTGCGTGGACGTTTGGGCGTGGTTTATGATAGATCTTTTCAGTGTCAACTTGAATCTTTAGCCATCCACGGGGATTGTTGCTTGCTTGTCCTGCAGGTCGAAATTTCCATAACGAAAATGTTGAAATTAACAACGCAAAGTGTTTTCTTTTGCGACGTGATCGCCGCACACATTGACCCTTCGAGCAGTTACTGCAGGACTGGTGCCACGGTGGAACTCGTACTGGTAAATAGTACTTCATTGCAAGTTTCCTATTTTGTAATCAAAGCAACACAAACAGAAAAAAAACAAGCGAATAACTTTTCACAAAACATAAATACATGTGAAACTAACTGAATACATTTCAATTTGGAACCCAAGTGGAGAGATTTGTAATTGAAGTGGCCAATATTACTATTTCAATACTATGAAGTCTACTGTCGAATTACTTGTAAGTATTTTCTCCACCTTTGTCAAGAAATTTCCACAAAGTGAAATATACGCCAACGATGTGTGGCAGTGTATCCGTTAACTGTTGGGTCACTTTACGGAATGTCCTCTGAAATGTAATGCAGCCGGATACTTACAATTTAATATTAAAGGATAAAACATATTATAAAAAACAGAAATAGTAGCCAGCTACTCGAATAATACAAAATTCTAAAAAAGTGTCTTCACGCTTATATCCATGGATAGGTAGGCAGAGACATAACCATGGCACCCACGACTAGCCGAAGACACTAAGTCCCAAAATGTGATAAGTTGAACGGAGAGTTGTAAATAAATATTTCCTTTCTTTCTTCCAAAATTCTCTTCTTACA
>NJDC01005977.1:25379-64321 GCA_002245475.1 Calephelis virginiensis | reverse complement strand
CTATTAAATATGGATTTTTCATAATCAATATGCACAATAGTGGGTACCCATTCAGGGATTCTGGACTTTATCAATTCAAAAACAATTTTATAAGCATTTACATTCTTGCGAGACATGAAAATATAATATATCAAAGGTATTACATTCGTGTTTTCAATTGTGCTACCTAAGTAGCCATGTATCGTAAATAGTTGTGTTAATGGTTAAGGACTAGCCTTAAAGGTACCATCCATGAAGTAAACTTTGACAGTTTTCCTGTGTGCTCGTGCATCGTTGCTACAAAACAATCGCCATCAAAATAATCAGCTAGTAAAATATCAAAAACCATTGATGGCACTTCGAGTTCGAAAAGGAATTTTGGACTAATTTTCTCCACCTGTTCATGTTTGCAAATCTTGCGGATTTTTTTCGGCAAATGTTGGGACTGGATTAGAAATTCCAGGATGTAGTCCTTTATTTTTTATTTCCATAAAACATTTGCTGTAGACTTTGGGAGCAGGTTCTTTTTCCTTTGCAGCTTCTGTTATGCTACCATTAATTAAAATATCGATGTCATTTTGCTACAATAATAATCCACGTCTTTGATGATTTTATCTTCTTCCTAAAACAATAAATATGCTATTTCAACAATAAGGCCACCTGTTGTAGTAATCTTATTAGTATGAAATTAAAAAAAAAAACACATTGAACAACTAAATTGTACAAATAGTTGTTCCCTCATCGGAACACAAATCATTAAGAATAATAAAAACAAAAGATAAAAATGATGGTACCTACTTATCATTGATAAAGTAACAACGCCTTTACAACGTTCATTATTATTCTTGTACTGTTTACACTGCCAGTAACTTACTTTAGTTGCGTAGACCAAGTTTTTGTAATATTGATGTCCATTAAATAACAAGACTTTACCGCGTCCCCGCTGCAGTATTTTAAAGTCAAAATGAAAGAAAAGCTATGTGCTATTTTCGTAAAATACCGAGAAAACATCAGGAAAATACAAAAACAACAGTGACATGACAAACACGCATAAATAAATTAGACATTAAATGGCCAGTTAGGTACTTCAAAAAAGATTAACATACTATGAAGGAGATAACTATAAAGGAGATAAAATATGTATGTTAATATTAATTCTAGACTCTGTAGCTAACTTGTTTCAATAAAATTAACTTTTAGTAAATTAATTTTTATTTTAATAAGTCAATTAACTTTAATCTTGATGCGAACTACTGCAACCTTTAAGTTTCAACAGTTCGGTGATTTGTATCAACTGAACTATTGCAACCCAAAAGTTGTCCTAGTTCGGTCAACCGGACTAGCAACCGAACTTCTGTTACAAGACCGTTTTTTTTAACCTAGCATAACTTTTTATTCGGCTACGTCAGATGGAGGTTAATTTTTTTTCAAGCCTATGTAAGAATGTTTTTTGACACGTCTTTCCTTTTCAAACGGGGACTTTTTAACATATTACGTGGTGTCTTTGGACTTATGTAGGCTGGGCTAGTTATGTATAATACTAATTTTATATTATCATATTTAAACTTATTTGTATATGCTTGATTGTATTTTTAATTTACGTTTAACATACAATTTTTAGATCTAAATAAAATTATTTAATTTGCAACTTCCCGCCAAAAAAACAATTATACGTATTATGACGCGGCAAAATAGTGCACTATGAATTAATTGGACTTACCAGAAGCTAAAATTCCCTAATATATCCAGCTTCACACAACACACACCACTAAACTGTTTTATTAGCACCAACAATACACACATTACTAAGAACTCAACGTACGTTTCGCTTCGTGACCTAAGCCTCACCAGGAGAAATCGACTGCACTCATACGACTGGCAGATATCTTTTATCTGCTCAACCTTCGTGGAGTGCAGTCTAATTTTCTTGGCGGAAAATTGCAAATTTAATAATTTTCTTTGGATTTAAGTATGGATTTCTACAAAATAACGCCTTTTTCTATTATTTTTTATACTTTTTAGGTTTTGGAAATATTAACATACAACGCTTTTATTGTTAATATACTTTTGTTGGTTTGGAGGGGTGTTTTTCAATAATATCGCCGCTGTCTATATAAATATAAAGAGGATGAGGTAGAAGAGGTCAAGTTTGAAGATAATATCGAACAACTGGTTATTGGTGGAAGAATGGTCTTTACTTTAATTTTCTACCTGGTTACTTTCATTTCTTTCCACATAATATGATGGAATATCTCCAATTGCAGACATGTTAGCGTCATTATCTTTGTAAGTCTGGTGCCGGAATGAATACATTTTATCACGATTTCTTAAATAAATAGAAATTAAATTTGGGATTGCTGTTTTTGCCATGTATTGTAGAATTTTGTTGCACAATAATTAACAAACATTTATGATTACAGGTTCATTCCTTCTATAAAAGTCGTCTCCAAATTCTATCGTTATTTTTGTTTCGTTTCCTGTCACATATCCTTTTTTGAAATCTATGAAAATGTTTTGTGATTTTAAACCTTGAAGATACACAAAAGTACCTACACATTAATACGAGTACGTATTTTAGGAATACTAACTATCATCTAAATGTAAAAAGTGCAAGCTATGCAAGTAATTTAGAAGGGTGAAAATCATCAAATGAGCCACTCCTCGTCAGGTCTTACATTATGTAAATATCTGCTATATAATAAGTTAAATATTTTTAATAGTTAAAAATTAGTTATTATTAACCTACAACTTAGCCAAAATCCATACTTTTGTTTTTTAATTCTGGATGTAAATTAAAATCAAGTAAAATTTTTCAGTGGTCAGAATACCACTATTCAAAAGAAGCCCTACCAGTTTTTTTTGTTAGAGTTCACCGACCTAGCACACGAGTGACGTGATGATAACAGACAACCCTGGTCTATAGACAAAATAGGTGTTACAGGTGCGTCACTGTCCTGAAGAAATAGATAAGAGGGTAGATCCTAAGCTAGCGGAGCTGTGTAGCAAGTTGCTACACGCCAGCCAGCTCTTGCTCTCGAAGACAGCTGCTTAGTTGCTTCTTGCGTTTAGCTACTTTTACACTTTATCATACATTTCGCAGGGTCTTCGACATCCTTGATAGTAAGTTTATTGACACAAATCTCTGTTACATGACCTTCAGGTAGCGTTTCTTAGGCCGATTTTTTTTTACCTGTGGCTTTATGGCGTCTAAGCACTTGTACTAAACGCAGCTTGCCAACTTTCAAAATACTTACCAACACCATCTAGCAGTTTGTTTGTAGTTTATCCACTATATCACGGATATGGAAGCTGCCACGTATGTGAACAGTTTGGTGTGTTGTTTGCACGTTATTCTACATATACATTGCAGCAAGTCCTTACTTGTGCTGTTCAAGTATCGGTCAGGATTCGCTGCCTTATAAAAAAATATTCCTATTGATTATTTTATAGACCTGCCCTTTCTCTTTAAGTAACTAGCATATTATGTCACAAATGACTCCCAGTCATGATCAATGTCGTCAACTGTGACTGTAATAGAGGAAGGCCTAGAATCGCCAACAAAGTCAGGGTACATATCCCGGTATACGTTTTTGGAACAACCTTATTACACATTGAGGGATCAAAGATCTTCTGCAAGTCATAGAATAAAAATTGCACTATAACTATATATAGATAACGTAAATTTATACCGTGGAATGTAATGTGGAGTGGTTTAATTTAATAATATAACTCAGATATATTTTTTTAGACAATTTTTGTTATGTGAAATATTTTTGTTGATGTGAAAAATAATGTGAAAATATATATTACATGTACTTTATTGGTATTTGAGACGGACTGGTGTCTGAACTAGGAGACCTGTATGACAGATCACCAGCCTTCCCAATACTAAACCGTGAGAAGTAATAACTAGGTAACCTGCATTAAAATAACATTTAAATATATTTATGTTATATATTATATACGTTTTATTGGTTAGATAAGATATTGTTTAATAAGCAATATGTAATAATACTCGTAAGTAAATTTATCTGTAAATATACAATAATAAATAAATAATAATAATACAACTAATTGCGCTTAGTACTTATGCAAGTGTCTGTGTGTGCGTATGTGTGTGTGTACACAACAAACGCAAATGTATTAAATTGTGTAGCGCGTGTCAACGCCCTCCTCTGGGAATTTTACATTTAATTTACAAACGTTACAATTTGATGAGAAAAATACGGAGGTTAACCTAGTCTAAAGGTACTACTAATATCTAATCGGTGGTCTAAAGTATTATTTAAAAATGAAAAGAAAAGATGCGTGTGTATGTGTGTGCGTATGAGTGTGTGTGTGTGTGTGTGTGTTTGCTAAGGGAGTGATATTGTGCAGATTTATGTATGAGAACGTGTCCACAACGTTTGTGTAACAGTTGTATTAATTATTTTATACAATCTTACTGTTTTATGACAGAACATTTAGCAAATTTTCAGAGTCATCGTAGGGGAGATTCTTTAACCAACTAGTGACCGCTTTCTTGCATTTTACTCTTGTAAGTGGATAAATATTGATCTTCATATTTATTTTATTATAAAGGTATTTGCCGCCAAAACCGAAGAACTTTTTAGATGTGACTGAGTGCCATTTACTCGTATAGCGACAAACTTTTAGTTTTAACCTTTTATTAGAATTTAAATTCGGATCAAAACTTATCAGTGAATGTTGTTTTAAGATTGTATTTAGAATAAAAAGTTGCCCAACAGTGAGGACGTCTGATAGAGTATAAAGATCTTCTATGGGGAACCTAAAGGGTAAATGTAAGCGTACCTTAAATATTGCTCGTTGAGCCCTTTCGAGTTTCAACAATCTTGTTTTAGGTGAACCCCTCCATATTGTAATACAGTAACTGATAATGGATTGACATAAGGCTAAATATAAGAAGTGGTAAGAATATTTATCTGATGATTAGAACTTAGAGTGTTATCTATAATTACACCAAAATATTTAATATCAGAGCGGTATCATCTGCAAAAGTAACAATTTTGCCACCAGACAATTTGTGATTGCATAAGTCATTTATGAATATTAAAAATAGTGTTGGACCAAGAACACTGCCTTATATGTGTAAGTCCTCGCTAGTGTGTTGGTCGTTTTTACTCTTTGTTGTCTATTGGTTAAGTAATCTTTAAAAAGAGCTAATTGTGTACCTCTAATACCCATTTTTTCTAGTTTATCTAGCAATAGTGGGACATAAACAGTATCAAACGCTTTATCCGAGTCAAGAAATATCCCTACTACCTTCTTCCTCTTATTTAGATAAGAGGATTTTTTTTACTTTTACTTACTTACTTAATTACTAGCAACGTAATCAGTTAATTCATAGACAGCGTCATTGATGGAACGATTTGCTCTAAAGCCAAATTGGGAGTTTGAAAGCAGTTTATTGGATTCAAGATAAGCTACTAGGCGTTTGTTTAAAAGCTTTTCTGCGATTTTTGACATAGTTGGAAGTATAGATATAGACCTATAATTATTAATACAGCACTGATCACCGCTCTTGTATATAGGAATTACTTCAGCAAGTTTAAATTTTTCTGGAAATATACCAGTTGAAAACATTAAGTTGAAAATGAAGGTTAAATGAATAAGCTAGTATAAGATGGTATCTTTTGAGGAAATTCCCTGAGATATGATCATGTCCAGTGGTATTACCTTTTTTAAGAATCATTATGGTATTAACTACTTCTGATTCATCTGTGGGACTTAGGAAGAAAGAAAATGGTTGAGCTGGTATTACTGAAGTTTATTTTAGAGAAGTACCCAACTTCTCTACAAGGTTTTTACCAATAGAAACGAAAAATTTATTTACGCTATTAACGGAATCTTTGGGCGATGAAACGGATATCAGATCAGATGAAGAACTAAGACTTGATGAAATGTTTGAAGCTTGTTTAATAGTATTCCAGAGTAATTTGTTATTTGTTTTAGTTGCTTGCTGTATTTGGTACATGTGATAATCTCTTTTTATTTTTTTTTAGTAGCAAGTAACAAACATTTCGATAACGTTTATAAATAGTTTTAGCTACTTCATTACCGGGATCTCGTTTGAGTTTTTGATGCAAATGGTCTCTATTCTTCATAAATCTCAATTTTTAAAATAGTTTTTTAATTTTTTTGCGGTTGGTAATTTTGCTTATTAGTGTGTTAGAATTTATTATATTATTTATTTCTGTTATCAAAATGGAAATGACATTATTTGAGTCCCGTTCTTGGTAAATTTTGGATAGATTTAATTTTTTCATATTAGAACCCAAACCATCATACTCGTAGTTAATTTTCTTTATAAAATTCTGACTATTTGCTTGGTTGTAAGGATGAGTCTGATATTCCAAACTAATTAAAGGAGAATCATAATCAGTTATTGAAGTTTCAGAGACGTAGCAATATGCAGGAAGCTTACTTTTTAGCATTAGGTGGTCTAAGCTAGTATCACCATGAGTGGGAATGGTATGAGCTGGTAAGGTACGATAACATGCTAATAAATCGAGGTAAATTGGTGAATTATTATCCCTGCTATCGATTTTAATATCAATGTTTATGTCACCAACAATAAATATATTATTTTAATTTACATTAGAAAGGAAGGCGTCGAGAGACTGAATAAAAGGATCAATACATTTATATCCAGGAGGTCTGTACACCGCAACTACAATAGTATCAGAGTTTATTTCCATGACGAGACAGTTAGCATCTTGAATTTTGGGTTCTGATATTTTAATAGACATGTTATCTTTATGGTAAATTATAACTCCTTCATTTTGAGTAAGGTTGTTTACCGTGTGAGCGTATTTGTATCCATCTAACTGGTTTAAGTACGGCGTGTGTCGAAGCCAGCATTCGGTTAATATAATTAGATCCCAATCAATATGGGATCTCTCTAGGAATGTTTGAAATCTATGAAAATTTCTATTGATACTGCGAACATTTTGGTGTATTATTTTTAGACTTGTTTTGTTGGTTTTGTAATTAAACTTGGGCAGTCCTGAATATCATAAATGGTAGATTGTGCTATAACAAAATCATCAAGATCATTATTGATTGTATTTATATTATTAAATGTTATAGTCATAGTGGTAGTAATAAGTAGCGCAAATAAATTTAGACTTATGCAAATTGAGATTAAATAGTGTGATAATTAAAGTATGATGACTTTATGTTTAAATTAGAATATGGATATAAATAATATGTATAAAAAAATACAATACGTATAATGTAGAAATAAAATATTATTTATTTATTTATAAAAGAAGGTGTTAAAATGAATAATTTGAAAAAACATGAAATATGTATAAAAGAAGTTATAACATACTTTTGTTACTTAAGTATCAAATTGGTGAAATCTACTTCAGAGTCTATGCGAATCACTGGAGAATTAAAGTCTTTTTTAGAAATACTTTACCACGAGAGGTCCAGGTTCTGTAAAAGTTGTTTTCTTTTGTACACTGTCTAGCCAAAAATGCAAGTCTTCTCTTTTGGCTCGTAAGACTCTCATCAATATAGATATATTTTGATGGGCCAGGCAAGCCGAGAAGAGTGGTATTTAATTTGTCGTTTTTATGAGATTTTTTTTATAGTTTAAACTCCTTCATGAAACTGTCCTTACATGATGTAGTGTTAAATTTAACGACAATATGGTTATTGGACTCCTTTTTCGTTTTTATACGAAACACTTCCTGAATGTCAGATCTATCTATAGGTTGATTAATTATTTCGCTCACTTTATTAACTACTGAGATAAGAGAGGACTTATTCTCAGTAGTCTGTTGCGAAATGTTTCTAATTTCTAAAGTTAAGGCGTGAGCGTTTCTCTCAAGTAATTCTATTTTGTATTCAAGTGATTCAATTTTAGCTTCACATGCTTAGTTTTTGTCCTCAAGTACACGCAGTTTTTCTAATGCCTCATCGTATCTTGAAGATAAAAAATCGATGCTTTTCTGTATTTCAACGTTCTGTTCACGAACTAACTAAAAATTGTGTATACTATAATATATTATCTTTACATTTCCAATCTGATGTAATTTATATCATGCAGTTAGAGGCTTGTTACGTTTTTCACTACGTAAACTGGTTCGCTACTGCTTAGAGTATTGTAGTCTTTGCTACTGCTTTAATCGAAACACGTCCAAAAAGAAATGACCGCATGAATGACATAAGTCATAACAAAAAAAAAGAAAAAAAAACAAATGAAAAAAGTTTCAATGTGACAATACAATCCCCATCTGAAAAAAGTTTCAATTTGACTGAAAAATACCGTTAACAAATTAATGCGCCATTTATTGAATTCATTTGTTACAAAAGATGTGATAAATGAAGAGCCGCTCGACCGATTTTAAGCAAACTTCAGATAAACTATTTGCTAAATAGTCCAAAAGAAGCCTAAACATTTGGTTAGGATTGATGAGCCCGTTCATCAGTTATAAAATTTTATATAATATACTAGCTGACCCAGCAAACTTCGTATCGCTTGACATTAATGCTTCGATAGTAGCGTAGTCTGGCGGACCCAATATGAAACATTGCAAAATCAACGACTACTTACAAATAAAAAAAATAATTAAAAAAAACATTTACCAGAAGACCAGATTGTGAATCTAAACCATTCTCCAATCCCCTTGAACACACACAAAAAAAATAATCAAAATCGCTCCAGTCGTCTAGGAGGAGTTCAGTGACAAACAGACGAACATAAGAATTTTATACAGTATGATATAGATTTAATAAGGGGACGAAGTCTGACTTAAACAAATTACAAAACTTTTTCTGATTTCAATTCAATATTAAGCAAAGAAAAATCTGTTATACTAAACTACATTTTACAGTGTGGAACAACATTCGCACGAATTTTGCTTTTTATAAACTTTTTATTTTAAGACCGCGTTTACTTATTATTTTAAAAACGCAATGAAATTAAGACAAAATACAAAGTATTAACTATAAGAAACGAGTTAACTCAAACTACGAAAAAACACACTACTTCGTAATATTATGAAATAACGTTGATTTAATGCATATTTTAAATAAATTGGAATAAATGTAACACTAAACCAATCTTAATAAAACGTAGTGTGTTGTTTTTATTTACTTACGTATTTTTCACGCAACCTTGTTTTGTGCAAAGCCGCATACCTCTAAAAACTGATCACTATACACAAACTTATTCACTTGCAAATGTAGAAAAGAGAGAAACAGTTTCCTATGTTATTCGTTTGCTCCATAAACATTTGTTGTATACACGGAACTTATTAATATGAGCTCATAAATTGTTATATCTTGTTTTGTATTTAAGGCTCATTACGTTAAAAAAGTCATGGTTAATGTTGCTTATATAAATAATACTGCATCTGCATACTCCATAAACAATTAGATCACAAAATAAATTTAACACTGCATAACTTAACATTCCTCATTGTAACAGTACAAATGTTTATTTAGAAGTAATAATACAACCAAGATACTTAGTGAAGCTACGTACGATAGAATTAAAAACATAACAGGGACCTTCTGGAGTCAAGTCTGACACGAAGACCACGAAGACGATTACAGAGGCGTTCATAAAAATGAAAGGGTTTTTTAATTAGTGATTTTTATATTTTAAGTTATATATTAACCGCCTCTGTAGTCTAGCACTTCTTGTAGTCCCGGATTCGATCCCGGGGTCGGGTAACAAAAAAAATTAAAATGTGCAATTTAAAATGAAGTTGTCCGAGATTGATTATGTGGCCGGTTGACGATAGGCTTTCCACTTCTTCTTCTTCGTAATACAATCACGTTGTCGGACTAGAAAGTACATTTGGCTATTTGCGGTTGCTCTGTACCTAATTCTTTGGGAATACAAAAAAACTTGTTTACTGACAAATGCTATGCTGCACTTAAGACAATATTGCAACGCCTGCACTTAAGATAATATTGCAACGTCTGCACTTAAGACAATATTGCAACGCACCTTTATTTCGGTTTAGAGGAACGATGGAATTAAAAAGATACAGTGAGTACGTAAAAATGATTTGGGTAACCAAGTACGTAACATTTTGTCACCCCAAAATGATTAAAAACATATAATTATGCATGCGGCGTATTATTTATTGCGCATCCTATACTCTTCGAAAATATCTAAGCAATACAAAAGCAGCAATGAATCTACGTTTTATTTTAGATCTCGCGCCGTCTTATTCGCGCATGCGCAGTGCGCCGTCTTACGTTCTAACGATCTGACGCGAGTTCAAAAGTTTTTACCCATACCAAAAAAGTTTTCACTTCAAACATATCTCGATGCCCGCTCATATACTATTTTTTTTTTCGAAAGAAAATGGCAGAGGTGCAACCAGGACACCCACAGTTAGCCGAACACACTACTCCACAATGTGTAAGTGTATTTTGTGGCAAAAGGAAATCTGAATCAAGCTGGATGCTTGTCTGCCTTTTAATATTACAAAAATAATTCAGTGCAACAAAACTGCTACAACCGATGGAGTAGTTGCATAACAAACACAAATAATACAGTTGATTTAAAGACCTCCTTCTGTTTTTAATTCGGTTAAACATGTATATGGTTTTCATTCACTAACAAAAGAACCGCGTTCATTCGCGGGCACTTGCTAGTTATAACAAAATAAATAGCTACAACAGCTAAGCCTGTGACCATCACATTAAGTTTTAAAAAATAAGAATGTGACGCAGGTGTGAAAATAAAAGAAAACAGTCATTCTAGCTCTGAAGCCGGTTTTTATGGTGGAGAAACATCCTTCGGTCCACAACAAAAAGTCGCTTTACGTTCTCGTCAAGTTGGTTTTAGAACATTCACATCATATTACGTAGCTTTTAAATTCAAAGTGGAAATTTTATACCCAAGTTGTGATTTAAATTTCATAAAATTGTAGTGGTCGTTTCAATGTAGCGTTGTGTACCTATTTGTACCTGAACACATTTAGCTTCAATACATTTTTAACAGAAAAAGCGTTTAACTGTTTGGATTTTGTTTAATTTTAGTTTATACATAAAATTCAAAACTACTACAAAACCACGTTTTACATGACTATTACTAAAATTCAAACTTATCCTGTCTCAATAAATACTATTAATAAATAACATGTAAATAAATAACAAATTATTTAATTTGTTATTGTGTCCACTACTGGTCCGGGTCCGCTGAGTAGAATAGAACATTTGCATCACTGTCAGGCATCTCGTAAGCGGCCAGCACTGGTTAAAACATAAGTAGTAGAGTGCTGTGCAGCCACTTGCCCGTGTCCGCCCCTCACATACTTCTGCCGCTATAACGACCTTGTCGGGTTCTGGTCTTAACGGTGAAAATGACACTTACAGTTTTTTTTTTAATTGCAATAGAATAACATGAATGTCTGCAGTTCACCCGTGATATGATCTATACACATTCAAATAAAATACAAGAATTAAAAAAAAAAACTGTACATTTTACTATACGAATGTAAGTGAAATATCGTGACAAGCTCAAATATTATGTTTTGTTATGAGACAATATTTTGATAAGAATATTTTATCAACATCGTTACGATTTAGATGAGTGAAGTGAGTACATAAAGCGACAGTTTTATTGGATTTAGGCTGAAGAAGAATATTAGAATATGTGTTTTACTAATAATAGAAAACAAACAAGTAAATGTCTAAACAAATTAATTTTATTGCTGCAAGGACCATTTGCACATTCGTGTGTTAACATTTCTGAGTTCAATCTCAATTCAAATCTGAGTTCGATTCTAATAAGGGTTTAAGTACTTAGCATAGTTCAAATCATTATTAATTTTGACCAAGGAACGCAACGACCCTAATAGGAGAATTAAATATGTGTTCAAACCTATTAATCAACATATTGGTGTGCAATCACGATTTAATAAGATGTGTCCATTTTACACAGCTAAATAATAACAGCAAGTACGTAAGTAAGTAGGCTTCGATAAGATTCTTAATCTACATTACGATTTAGCATATTGACTTATGAGTAATTATTATTCCGCTTAATCTACTAAGTTACTGTTTCTAAACAAAAGTCCATTAATTTTTACTTAGTATTTCTAAAAGTAAGTCACATATGTATTATATACTTCAATCACCATCACTCTATTTTGGCACTAAATACATACACTAGAGTACACTATAATAGTTCAAACGCCTTTGTCTTTTTTAGCCTCTTAACTGTGTCTGTAGTATCGAGGAGCTGGATTGCCATGATATTCGATTGATGGCGAACTTGTATACATTATAGGTCTAATTTAAATGCATTAAAATTGCTAAAACTGATTGTTATATATTCGCCTCTGTGGTCTAGCGGCTCAGTTGTTGAACTATACTGCATGAGGTCCCAGGTTCGAATCCCGGGTCGGGCAACAAAACGAAAATTGGGTTTTTGCAATTTTCTAATAAAAAAATGTTGCTCGGGATAGGATATGTGCCCGATTGGCGATGGGCTTGCCACCTATCACATTGTGGGACTTGGTATCTTCGGCTGGTCGTGGGTGCCCTGGTTGTGCCTCTGCCTATCTCTTCGAGGATATGGGCGTGAAGATACTTTTTTTATATATTACATTGTCTAAGTATAGAATATAAAAAAAACCTTTTTTTTTTTAATTTCTTTATGTGGCAGTGATGTAATTTCTAAAGCATTTTCTTTTAATTAAATGCTCATTTTTAGTATGTTCACAAATGTCGGAGAGTCTCCAAAACCGGCGTGTTTTTATGAAAAGGATTATGGATGTGGAGGAAGGCAGACAGGTCTGCCAGAAGCGTGAGGTTTAGTTCTCGATACTCTCGACCTACTCGATACGTATTTGTTGTAAGAGAAATACGTGAGTGAAATTTCAAATTCAATATTTTTTTAATGCATACCTATGTAACAACATACGTCATAGAACTCGGTTTACTGGTTTCGTTGCCAAAGGTCAACCTTGTAGATTCATCATGTCTGTCTGACTGTCAGTCCGTATTTGATTGAACGAGATCTATTAAGTAGTTTTTTAAATAGGCTTAGGTTAACAACAATACTTAAAATATACTTGTACGAGTATGTACCCTATGTGTGTACTGTCAAGAGATGACACCGTGTTTGGAATCGCGCAACCGTTCAACATAAGTCTTTTAATATAATGTATTTGATATTTTCCATTTTTTTATTCCGTGATAATTATACGATAACAGTGGCAGTCTCTACGCTTCCGTTTGTGCTTGCTTGCTTATTTATCACATCAGATAGTAATACTCGATTCTCTAACTTAGTGTGATTACTGATTAAGATTTTTATTATAATATAGCTACTGACGAGGATGCTTTCACCACGTAGGGCAGCTCACCTGAATTTCTTTATGAAAATCAGTGTAGTGATAAAAATTTGACTTCCGTCCCACCATCAACCCAGCGCTTACAACACCTCATAAGTCTCGCCACTGTATATTATGACGAGTCCGACTTGCGCTTGGCCACTTCTTTATTTAGTGTAACGATAAAACACTGTACCCAAAGGAGTAGCCAGGATTCTGTTCAGAAAAGGGCAGACAAAGGAAATCCTAGACTGTATTGCTTTAAACATGGTTTTTATCATACTAGTGGTCGCCCATTGGTCGAAAATAGATCATAATAAATTTTAATTATAAGTTATCCTATCCTATTAATATTATAAATGCAAAAGTTTTGTCTGTTTGTATGTTTCTTACTTTCTTCACACAATTACTGCTAAACTGATTTTCATGAAATTTGGTACACACATAGATTGTTACTTGTTAATCCAAGTTACAATCTATGTGTGTACCATAGGATAGATTTTATCCCGAAACAAAGTTCCTGTGGGACCGCGCTGTCAACGCTAGCTGCATACAGCTAGTTTAATATAAACTATTTTTGATAAGAACGCCATCTTTATTAATCAAGACTAATAATTTTCTTTCCAAACTTTATTAATATAGTTTGTGCGCCATCTTTTATCGATATTAATATATTTATTTGTGTATGTCAAATGCATGGTAGTTTAAGTAATGTTTTATTTTTTTATTTAATACACTATAAGCACCATTATTGAAAAGTATTATTATAAATTCTGCAGTTTTCCTACTGCGACAAATTTCATACTCCTCCGTCCGAGCAGTTTTCATAAAATAAGGTCCAAAGTTTTTGCTTTACGTATTAATATTACGATGAGTATCTCACATGAGTGCGTAGTAGAGCTGATGTAATCATTTAAAACAAAATAAAACAGATAAAAATACTTTTACTTGAAAAAATGTGTTTGAGTTAGATTTTTAAACTTAATTCTTTTTCTCGGACATTTTTTTAACTACACTTTACATACATGTTCCATTTAAACGCTTTTTGCTTATTCGGACAGTTGCACTTTTATGTCAATGCACTACTAGAGAGCCTCTGCCTAGGCCCCTGACTGTATGTACAGATACAATGCATTGTCTTGGCGCGGTATATGTACATTACTTTTTTCAGACAGTTTCGGAGGCCTGTGACACAAACTTTTTATAATACCTACTCTATTATATACTATCTAATAACTTATATATACTACTACTTATATAATACCTATGATTTGGTCCTGTAATCCGCAGGTCAACAATACACGTTAACACTGTCATCTGCCACACAATGACACACATACACTGTCATCTGCCACACAATGACACACATACGTGACCAAATCAACGTATCCCTATAACTCTTACAAAACCTGCCACTTTTTGCCTATTGAAATTTTCAAGTAGGCCAGTGCTTTCGGATTAGAAAACAAAGAAAGGCCATACCGAACGCAATTCTATAGATTTGGTATGAACATCACCATAAGTTTTAAAATTCCGAGCGCAAGGGAAGCAGTATCGCCAAGTCAGCCAACCTTATGTCTATTTGGCCACATTTCAGATTGAGATAGCCAAAAATATTTTCATTATTTTATCAACTTTTTTAAATATTCATACTAAACTGGAAACTTAATTTATACATACATAAAAAAATTAAGTAATAACTTAGCTTAATAATAAATAATAATTTAAGTAATTATTAATATTTTCCATTTTTGGATAACTGTGTTGTATGTACACAGCATTATAATATGCCGATGTGTACATAGCAGATAACGAGACCTAATATATGTGGGTGTCATGTGAGGGCAGTATTAAGGTAGCTCTGAAGACTAACGTGTGTTTTATTAACTGCTTATATATTTATATACCAACAACCCAATAATGGAGACATTTTTTTTTCTGAAATGTGCACTCAATGTAGTCAACTGAGCTTGGTATTTCGAATTAAAAAAAACAACGTGTGTGATGAATTTACGGCATTACTGTTTGATTTTCCGTACGGAATTATTTCGAATGTATGTGGCAGACCTAAATGTTTATTTTGCGATGAAAGGAAAATTATTGCATCATCTTAGCATACATGTAGAGACAAATCTCTACGATCAAGGAGCTCCTTATGAAATCGTAACTTGTAATAAATATGCGGGTATTTCCAAATCCTTTATGATTAATTGTGGTACAGTATGAAAGGACAAAAAGATAAACCATTTAAATCTGCGTAACGTTTTGTGAATTTAAAGTAACGTGATTTATTTGTATCTATTAACATAATTTTATTTAAACCCAGTATTTTATTTTGATGTTGTTTACTTGATAATTATGATTTCAAATTTTGTATTATTTATGAAGTTGGAATAAAATTGGAATTAATTTTACTTTTAATATAAGCTCTTGCTTGCTTTTGGATCTTGTTAGTGTGTTTATTTCAACTTTATCTGTTTTCCGAGGTTTTGCCTACATTGTCATGTTTTAGTTTAAGATTTGACCGCCTCGTTAGTCGAGTGGCTAGCATACATCGACCAACTACGAGGCTCGGGTTCGATTCCCGACGGGGGCAGTTATTTTCGTGATGAACATTTAGATGTCTGCATTTCCGGGTCAGGGTGTTTATTTAATTTATTCTGGTATATATTTAAGCATTTCTATGTATTAGAATCATTGACTAACACCCATAACACAAGCATATAATTTGCTTACTTCGGGGTTAGTTTCAATTTGTGTGACTTGTCCTGAGATATTTATTATCCTATTAATATTATAAATGCGAAAGTTTGTAAGTATGGATGTATGGATGTTTGTTACTCTTTCACACTCGAATGGCTGAACGGATTTGTCTGAAATTTGGAAGACAGATAGATTGTGACCTGGATTAACATATAGGCTATTTTTAATCCCGATCGCACACTGGGTTTCTGTGAAAACGCGGGCGAAGCCGCAGGTAGCAGCTAATTATTAATATTTATTAAAAGTATATTTGGTACAGGATTGGAAAACATGACATTTCAAGTCTATTTGATATTTTTCGTTGTCGGTGCTTGGTAAAACATTGGTGATACGTACCGTGACGACACTCGTGTGTCGTCGTTTGTACGGTACGGTCGAATTCCTGAGGATGCCTCGGTGTAGAGGCGAAACGTACGTCGAGTGCGATTTGGTGTTCTCTGTGGTGAGTGCTTCGACAAAGTCGGCGAAGGACGTGACAAGTGGTTTTGTTTTCAGTGTTCGGACTCTATTTGTGATCTGGTCGCGGAGGTGGGAGGTGGGAACTTTAGGTAGGGTAGTCACATGTAAAGAACGTGACAATTTATATTGTTTCCCGAGCTCTTCCTATGTTCGTGTTCTGGTCGCGGAGGTGGGTGGTGGGAAGGTTAGGCTTGTCACATTCTGTGTCGTTTGGAGGATTATTTGCCACAACAGTTACACTGCCGCGGAATTAGTAAAATAAAGGCTTATTTTACATCTGTAATAATGGATTTCCGCAAAGTAACGTCTGATTCAATAAAATATATGTATTGTTTATGTGCCGTAAAACATGGTAACTTTGCCCGTAAATTTACAATAAACGTGTTTAGTTAGTGATATTTTGGAAAACACTAATAATTTAATTATTTTTTTCGGTGTCATATAATACTATATGCTCTATCTCTCGAACTAAACGACACAAAACTAAAAATAGCACACAAAACCATATTTATTAGTGAAAATAATACATGTGACTTTGCCCACATTACAGTACTCCGTTACTATGAACTTTATCACCATTTCAAAAAAGACTGAATCTAAATACTGAGAAATGTAATAATGTATTAAATTATGCGCCAAATATTATCATTCTTTTACCCTTAATAATGAGTGGACAAAGTCAAAAAGCCCTCTAGTACAATTTTCGTACAAAATTTCGATTGTTCAAGGGTTGTCACCATTGACAATATTTAACTATCAACTGTTGCCCGCTCCGTTGTCTGCGTTGTTAATGGCCCTACAGGAACATTTTTACGGGATGAAAACTACCCTGTGTGTTATTCCTAGTTACCCACTATGTGCGTGCCATTTACAATTTCATGAAATCGGTTCAGCGGTTGAATAACAAACAAACATACAAACTTTCGCATTTACAATAGTAATGTGAATATGATTAAATCATTTTAGTAGGTCCCTACGTATTGAGTAAAATTTAAGTGTGGAAAGTAATACATTATAATGATTAATTAAAAATTTAAATAATATAAGTAACATATTTTTTTTTACTTAATTTAGTGCAGTTTCATACACAATATATTCTCGTATTCATTTAAACAGTTCAGACATGAACAAGTTTAAATTTGAACTTTACGACATGACAGACGATAAATAATTTATCAATTATATTAGAAATCACTTAAACAATTTTATCACGGTAGTGGTAAGACAAGAGTGTCTAGGTGGTTTGATTTTGATTTAAATGAGTACATATTGTTTTGAAGAAACTAAAACCCATCAACAAAAACTTCAATAACTCAGTGGATTCTTATGAAAAAAGAGGGCATAATTTCTTTATGTACCAACTTAATTAAATATTAACCAAATCTGAACCTTTCTTTTTATACTCGGTTAAAAAATGTACCTCGGGTGGAAACCCTAATTGTTGAGAGAAACGCAGACATGCGCCGCGCCTACTAAGATAGATTAGCAATACGCTTCGACACTTTTTCACGTAGTTACTTTTATAAGGAGGATATATATACTGTTGCTTGTTTTATAGTGTCATGTCACTGTTAATTAATTGTAGTAAATAGTTTTCTTTAGTTAAAAGTATTGATCTTTTCTTATTTCATCACTAATGAAATGAAAAACACTGGTAAGCTTTGTTGACGTATTTTTATTTTGTCGACGTTTCTTGACACAGGTGCTGAGAATATGTTTGTGGGCAAAAAAAGTTCACCTAAATGGATATGTACATACATATACACATATCTTCACGCCAAGTCCCTTACGGAGTGGACAGATAGTTTTTATTGCCAGAACTCACGATCTTGAAAATCCTGTCTGGCTTCTTTCGTATTCATTACCCGTCGGTCGGTCGAACACGTAGGTTTCGGAGACTCTTGACACCACCCTCGGATAATATCCGATTGATCTGATCGAGGAATGTCAACCTTGGTCTCCCCGGGTACCTACATTCGCATGGTATACCTGCTTTATCAATCTTTCATATACCATTCTTTCCACATGACCGAACCTTTTCGCATTTTAACATTAACACTTTCTTTCAATCCCATTCTTTTTGACCTCACTGTTACAAATGCGGTCTGCGAGCGTTGCACTACAGATTTTCCGTAGCGCTCTTATTTCGACCGCGATTATCCTACTTTCATGCTTTTTCTGAAATACCCAACTCTCGCTTCCATACAATAACGTTGGGATTAGCCCGAAATTATGCAAAGCGAGTCTTGCTTTTAGTCTATATATAGTATTCACACTATACCCTCCACACACTCTCCTCTCTATATCCGCGGTGTATCTTCCATCCCTGCCAAAAGCGCAACCAACATATACAATTTCATCACTGGCTTCAACACTACATCATCAACTAAAACTCTTACATCCGTTTTGTCTTCGTCTCTTTCAAACACCATCACTTTGGTTTTCATCGCGTTCAAATGTAAGCCCCTTTCGTTACAATCACCTCCCATAACTGTGATCAATGTCTGCAGCTCAGATTGTGTAAATCCGAAAAGTACATCATCATCTGCAGTTCACCACTTGAACACCGATACGCATTTCAACATTCATAGACCTTAACCTTTGAATACATTTGTCTAAATATAAAATAAACAAGCGTGCTGATACAACCCTGCTTGACACCATTGTTGACCCGCACACATGCTTTACAATATAAATACATAGACGGCACAGCACGCAGCAAGGACCCGTCTATCTCATAATCTGGAAAAAGTTCCAATAAAGTTTAATAATGATCTGGCTAGTGAGCTTTTGTTGTACTCAATGGTCTCATAAACAATAATTCTTGACCACGACATAAATTCGTATCAAACCGAGAATCTGTAACGAAATAAGAGTATTTTTTTGCAGTTTTCTCTTTATAAATTATTTACTAAACCCACAAGGCCATTGTCATGGAACATATTCAAGAAAAACGATGATAAAATCAGGCAACAACCCAAATGTATTTCATTACAACATAAAGTGTGTCAATGCTTTCTTTTGCCAAATATCCGTTCTGCGCCAAAATTCTTTATACACTTTAAAGTAAAGCACAGCTTACACTTTTGATGACCTTTGTATGACCTCCAATAAAACGACATACAATGTTATAATATGAAAATATGTTTGCATTTGCAAGTATTTTGGTTGTAGCGTCAAGAGCAAGTTTAAGTTTAAGTAGAGAATATAAGCTTAATTTATGCATAACGTTATATCTCTTTTTCACTTAACTTACAAGGCTAATGTCAAGGATTATCTATTTTTCTCAAAAACATAACTATTTTATTAATTTTGCTGATGACAAATCCTTAGAAAAGGCTGTAGCTTTCTTTTCCTCCAGAAATCTAAACGCACTCCTGCGTTAGAGCAAAATAAGTAAACATTACAAAAAAATACGGGTAACCACTAGTGCAAAGTTGTAATAAGTATGTAAAATGACTTCTTAAAATCAAACTTTAATCTACTTACACAATACACTCGATCCATTTTGTTTAATAAAATCTATAAACAACAAGAGAAGGGATTTCTAACTGATAAGAATATCAGATTTGGAACAAAACAATGGTGAGCATTGACGATACGGTGAAAAGTTGTGATGGTGTTAATCGTTTTGGGTGAGCCAAAGACTTGAGTTTCAAATGTCAAAAATACTTAAAATAAATGTACAATATGGACTCAGCTTTATATCTTAGCCTTGGATGCTTTCAAATAATTTGCATCGCTGTTTTTGACACTCTAGGATGAAGATGGAGTTTTTTTGCAATTAAGAAAGTATTTTATGTTCCTTCAAATGAAATTGCTTTCCAATAGAACTTTGTACCTTTCACTTTGACAAGGAGCTTAAAACAATATTTAGAAGCGTCTTTATGAAGGTTCTGCAAATAAAATTGGAACCCTTTCTTTTTCTCTGTGAAGCATTTAATCAACGGTACCTATATTTAGAAAACTTATAAATACACTAACTGCTCAACTTGATTGTCTTTCTCCGAATAAGTAGAATAATATAAAATCGTGTTTGTGGTGTAGCGTTCGGGCGTCGGACTTGATTTCTTGAGGTGCCGGGTCGAATTCCTGAGTCGAATAACAAAATGTAGAAAATGTCTAATTCCAATTAAAATACAATAAAACTAACGTTGGTCAGGATTGTTGAAGCACCTCTGCCTACGTCTTCGGGGATATGGGCGTGCATATACTTTTTTTTATTATAACTAGTGTTATTGTATTCGTGTTAAATATTTATTATATCAACACGCGAAAAGAAAACTACTAAAGGTCTTATACGTAGAAATGACGCGCCCGGCCATCGAATTTACGGATTAGTTTTTTTTTAAATATAAAAGAAAGTCACGTTAGTTACGAAATTTACAACTCAAGAACGGCTAAGCCGATTTGTCTGAAAAGTTATGGAGAAATAGCTTAAAACGAAGAGGCAGGCATAGGATTTTTTTTTGATGATCCGATCCGTGATAATATTTCATTCGAATGCGGGGAAACTAGACAACATTTTAATTTTTCCCTTACAAACTTAAAAGATGGAACAATGTTCGCCGGATCAGCTAGTTTATAATATGCACGACATACACATAAACCCTTTTTAGGTTTTTTTCTACAGTATTTATATTTGTATTCTCTCGCTGTCGATCTCTAATACATGTACAATAAAGTGTAAAATACAAAAACAAAACCCATCTGAAACTGAACAATTATTTATATCTTTCATTTCAACGTATTTTTGTAGATTTCTTATTCATTTAGTTTTTGAATGTCCGAGCACGAGAAAAAGAACAGACGTCTTATTCTGAGTACAAACAGCAAAGAGCAATACCTACATATTATGTCAACATGCGACAGGTGATCGATATTATATGATACGATTGCAAATCTCGAAATAAAATTACACTCCCATACAGATAAGATATCGCCATTAAGATTTGAACACATTTATGTAAACTTATTAATTAGTTGGATACGTCATCGTCATCTTTACCTGTTTATGAGAAAAAAAGCGTAACAGGCTTGTCCCTCACAAACAAAAAAGTTACTTAACGTAACTCAAACGCGACCAAACGTCGACTTACCAACAAATTTAGCAATAATAGTTGGTAATTAGCAGGAACGGGGTGCAGGGTCAAACACACATAGGCGGAATTCTTTTACGGAATGCCGTTTCGAAGAAATCGAAACGAAATTTCACCGAGTACGGAATTCAATTCAAGTGCGAAAAAAAATACTGATTTATGTGGTGGGTTTAGGATTTCTTTGCTTTGTAATTTTGCTACGGAATTCCAATTTGATAAGATTTCGAATGCAGCAAATTCATACAAGTTTATTGAGATACATGTACATATAGTGCGATTTTTCCTTATAGAATTTAAGTGGATTTGTATAATTATGTTTCAAAATTCCAATATGGGGTTTCGTAAAGGATATCCGTGTGTATGTGTTGCACCTAAACATCGCTTGTTTTGCGACTTGCATCACTGAAGTAATTGCATAACTTTGACGACATTCAATACACGTTCTGAGCGTTTGCATCGTGTACTTTCATCGTGGCAGAACGAAAGTAATGAAACGACCTAGTTTTTATGAATATTTATGTTTTAATGTTTAACCCTTTGCATTCCTAGTAGTAGTAGGTAGGCAGAGAGTATCGAGTTTCAAATCTTGTTATCATTTCAAACCTTTCTAGCTTTCTCCACATACTTTACCTTTTTTATAAAACACACCGCCGGTTACTTTTCATAAAACACGCACGCTTTTCTTGACCCTTAACGTCACCGTCGAATAACAACAGAGAAAATTTATCGTGGAAACTTTACCTAGATCTCCTCAGGTACCTTCATCCATATAATCCTTTGTCAATCTTTTGTGTACCATTCTTTCTACATGACCGAACCAAGGGAGCAGGCCTTTCTCATTTTAATACTAACACTTTCTTGCAATCCCACTCATTCTCGGAACTCACTGTTACGAATACGGTCAGCGAGCGTTACGCCACAGTTTTCACGTAGAGCTCTCATTTCGACTGCATTTATCCTACTCTCCTGCTTTTTCTGATATATCTAACTCTCGCTTCCATCCAGCAACGTTGGAATAAGCACAGAATTACGCAAAGCATGTCTAGCACCTTTGACTCTAAACCTTGCTTTTAAATAACTTATCCAGCACTCCGTTCACTTTAATTCCTGCATGTACTCTCTTTTCTACAACTTCAACCCCAGCTAAAAGCACAACTAATTTTAATAAAGTTTTGCTGTTTATGTGCAGTGGTGGGGTGTGTCTACAAGGGTTAATAAAATATATTTCTGTAAAAGTTTTAATAAACTACTTGTAAAATGTCATTAGAAATGTAGATAAAAAAAAAACATTCAATCTGTGTTTTAATATTTTTTCGTGACCTAGTGATAGTTATAGATATTATAGTTGATAAATTTCCTCCTCGCCGCTTTTTAAAGCTTTTAAATATTCATAATTTTAAATGAAAAAACCCTTGTACTGTTTTACGTATTATTGATATTTCATTATATTATAAACAGCCTACTGGTTTCGCTTAAAACAGCATCACCAGAGCTAAAACTTAAACTACCAATTAGCAATTAATGTTTTAGCCCTGATGAGTGATTTAGTTACAAGTAAATAAATGTACTCACAATTGTAAGTTATCAATTAAATCTTTAATCTTAAGTCAAAGTGACAAAAGATTAATCGAAAAATCATTCGTTTAATAAATATTTATTGATGATATCATATTTATCGATGAACATTCTTATTGTCGCTACAACGCAAGGTGCCAACGAACGCTCTCAGCTGATCACAGATGTACGACTACTTACAGACTAAGTAGTCTGTTTGCTTACTTCAGGTTTAGACCCATTTCTATAAATAGCCCAGGGATATTTATTTTTAGCTTTATCTCAAGGCTTAAAATCATTTACTCTAGGTCTAATGTAGTGGTTTTTCGTTATTTACTTCCGTCCGCCATCTTGGATTTCTAACCGGCTGCCAAATTCAGATTTTGCACCCTCGTTTACATGTCAAATGACACTTATATCGAGTGTATCTAAAACGGTTGAGAAACTTAAAAAAATGAAACAATCGATTGTTGTATAGCAGCCATCTTGTTTTTCAATATTTTGAACTGTTTTTCACAAATTTTGCTAATTGCCACCGGGACTCTAGAAACTGGCAAAAAGTTTGGCCCTCTGTGTCTTTTCGTTTAGTCAGCCCGTTACCTAACTTTTTACCAGATCAAGGAAGACCCGATTTTGCAATTTATTTTTTGTTTATATAAGTTTGTTTGTTTTTAAAGGAACTATTTCTTTCACGCTAACATCAAGTAGGTAATGCCATTGTGTCTCTTAATTGATACTGAATAATGTATAATAAAACTTTTTTAAAAAAAGCACTACACCGGAGACAAATATACTATGAAAAAATAATGCACAACTAAGTCTGGTTTTCAGGGCTCAGTTAGGTACCTTTTTTAAATGGACAAATTTTCAGTTTCATCTAAAGTTAAACATCTTTACAATGCCCGATGCTATATAGCGAATTTAAATATTTAGAACTAGTTTACATGAAGCACGTATTTCTTGAGACGGATCATACGTCGCTGCCATATAGAGGTCTATGGAGATTTGGCCAAGCTTTCGAGCTTTAACGTGTTATCTCTCTAAGCAATCTCATCAGTTTCCGGAAAGATGGCGGCTCAAGATGCAAAAATACTTTTATGCCATGAAATAAGTATTCAAAGTGAATGTTAGTATATTTTCCAAATATTCACGATATGTAAAACTAAATCATGCGGACGAGTCTATTTGTCTGTCTATTCAGATTTTCGTGCAGTTCGCATAAATAGAGTGATTCCAGAGATCCGTTAACAAACAAAATAGGTACGAATATCGCCTTTATGGTCTAGCGGTCCAGGTATTGGACTTGACTTCATTCCACTTGACTTGACAGTAATTCCTGGGTTTGATTCTCGGGCCGAGCAATAAAAGAGAATGTGGTTTTTCTAATGACCTAATAAAAATAAAAATTTGCCCGTCAATGGATGTGTGGGCACACATCCAATGACGGGCAAATTTTTACGATAGTTTGACGATAGACTTGCCACATTTTACTTTGTAGAACTTAGTGTCTTCAGCTAGTCGTGGGTTGTTGTGCCTCTGCCTAACTCTTTGGGGATATGGACTTAAAGATGCTTAAAATACTAACACATTGAGAGATGAAAGCGATATATAGGTGATTGTGCGCTACGCAGTAACTTCTTGCCGCCATAACGAAAGCGGCATGTTCCGATTCGGTGGGTACTGTACTTCTACTTGATTACAGCTTACTTACACAATAGGCCCAACTTCCAGGCTTTACGTTGTAATATTATTTTCTTAAATACTATTTTGATAGCTGGCCTTTGTAGTTGGTAATTACACTGGTCGGTATTAAAAAAAATGTATGGAGTTCTATCTAAATTTTAAAATGTAGAACAGGAAGATTATTCACGAACAGTCTGCTTTTCGACTTCGATTCTACAACAGTCTGCTTACATTATATATATGCTACAGGACCTACTATTCAAAATTCTAATTCTATGAGTCGACGGAATTGACTGCTGCTTTCTGACTGATGCCTGCTGCTCGGTGGTGGGAGGACCCTAAACGGTCGGTGGCTGCCCGCCGGTGTTCTTCTCTGGCCGCCTTCCCAGCGGCCCACTTCTACTGCTGCTTCTGGCTGCTGAGGGAAGGCACCAAAGGGTCCCGCTAGCCCAACCGCCGAAGGCTACAGCAGCAGTCCTTCGTGTTCCATCGACAAGTCTACCGTATCCCCTTTTAATCCGGCAGAACCTAGTGCAGACTTTTTTTATAGACTTATTTTCTTTTTAGTGCTAATTTTTAATACAGTGTAATTTTGTTTAGATTTTTATTTTAACCTCAAATCAACAGGATTTCCCTACTCTAAATATGTCTGTTGGTTTGTCTATTTGTTTATTTTTTCTGTTAACATAGTGGTGGGTGGTAGCTAAGCCACCCCCACTACGTTACAACGTCAGTCACGCACCTGCACCATCTGTGGTATCTATTGTCCAACGTTGTGTCTAGCATTAAGAGTATGTCGTTTGCTTGCACAGATAAACTTACAGAGTAAAGATTAAATGACGTACTTTTTAGCAAACAAAAAACACAAGCATATTTTATTTCTTCGTTGTGAGAATTTATTTTTTATGGCTTACATAATTAATGGCCTTATTTTTCCCGGTTTTCATTTCTTCTTCTGACATAAACACCACAAAAATGAAAAATAGATAAATAAGAAGTGTTACCAAAACTGATTGGTCAAAAAGTTTCAGGCGAAATGCGATGATCGTGTATGCGTGTGTGCGTGCATCTCAAAATGATTGCAATTGCATTAGTAATTACAATTGAATTAGTGTGCGTTGCTGTGACAAACTTTTTGTAATAGAAATTAGCTCGCTTGTTGTCTCCTTTTGAGATATTTTATGTAAAAAGTGTGTAGATATGTTAAGTACGAATCTGACAGGACTAAACGTGCTTTGTCTCTTTCTATTACTATCGTCGAAAGAAGATAGCGATAACTTAAGTTAGTTAAATGAGTGCTCAGAAATATTACCACTATTGTCTACTAGTAATCCGGTAAAAGCGGTCAAGCGCTAGTCGGAACCGCCCATGAATTGCTTCTACGGAAACCCGTAGCAACAATCGTCATTTAAAGATCTTTCAGTTCATTCATTTCATATTTCATATTTCATATACAGTCGTGGTCAACTAATTAAGGACATGCAAGATAGTGAAGAACAATAACCTGGTATGTACATACAAATATAAAACCCTATTGATTTCTCAGTAACTATTATTTGCATAATTTGGTCCGATTATTATGCTTTAAATGAATGGAAGTAAAAGAATAAATAAATAGAAAAAAGTATTTAATATCAAAGGTTGAAGATGTATTCAATTTTAAGGTATAATTCTGTAGCTGGACATTTAATTAAGGACAGTAAACTATAATGAAAAATAGAGTTAAACAAAACTAATAATCTGCAGTATTATAATATCTTTAACAGCTCCATTTTATTACGTGTAAAATCAGTACCCAGTAGCAAAACCTTAGTTAGTAATTACCCCTTGACACCGATGTGGCATAGACATTATCAGTTTCTGGCATGTTTCGACAGGAACGTTTGCCCATGCCTTACAAAAAGCTTCATTAAGTTCATCTAAAGTTGTGGTACGATAAATGGCTACTTTTTTCTTGATTTCGTGCCAAAGGTGCTCGATACGATACGACTGACTGGTAAGAAACAACTTGACTGAACGGGTGGTATGTTTCGGGTCGTTATCATGCTGAAACGTCCATATAATAGAGAGATGCTCCTCAGCATAGGGAAGCATCGTTTCCACCAATATTGCCTAGTATTGATGTTGGTCTAAGTTACCCTGAACTTTCCACAGAGGTCCCACTCCACGTCCAGAAAATGAACCCCAAATTTTAATGTTTCCACCACCATGTTTCACCAGCTTTTTTGTGAATCTTGGATTCATTTCCGCTTTTACTGGACGCCGTACGTATTGCCTTCCATCTGAAGAAATCAAATTAACCTTGGTCTTGTCAGAGAATAATACATGTTGCCATTGGGCGTAGGTCTAATGTCCATATTTACGTGCAAACGCCAAACGAGCATTTCTATGTTCTTTCTTCAACAACGGTACTTTGCAAGCCACTCTTCCGAACAACCCTGTTTCTACCAGATGTCGTCGGACGGCCCTCGGCGAGACACCAGCTCCTTTATCTGTCCCAAACACTTCGTGTTTAATTAAAATAGAGCCTAGAAACGGATCTTTCTTAGCTAACCTGGTTATCATTCCATCTTGTTGCGGAGTTGTTTTTCTCGATCTTTTTGTTCTGGTCACATTTAAATCTAAGTTATTGCGGCTGACATGTTGCACTGCATTGTATTCCATAGTTTTTGAACAATTTAAATGTTCTGCTATCCTTTGGTATGGTTAACCATACTCGATAACAAACTTCACGATAATTTTTCGTAGTGTTGGATCGCAACTTTTACTTTTACCCATTTTTCTTCAAAATATTTTTCAAAACTTAAAATAAATATCGTGATTGCCACCAAAACTACCACGAAACAATAAGAGAAGAAGTAAAAAAGTATTGAGATTTAAATTTTGAAAATAGAACGCAATATCTCAGTGTCCCTAATTAATTGGCCAGCCAGCATTATTTGGACAAATAGCACTACGATAATCTATCAGCTATACTGTAAAGAGGTTTAATGTTTAAGAAGTTGTTATTGTTTACAAAATCGGGCATATAAATGACTAATTATACTTACATGTAAGAGATATGGAATATGGTTTAGACTCGTTGGAAAATAAAAAATAAATTCACAATTCGGTTTAACCAAAGAGTGTCCCTAATTAGTTGACCACGACTGTATATAGTGTTTGCAGCTTACATTACTTCTACAAATTGCGCGATTCTAAACCGTAAAGCACCATCTTTCACAGTTAAGTACAACAATTTTAAGTGTTGTGTTACAGTACCTATTAAAAAAAACTAGTTACTAGATCTCGTACAAACCATTTTTGGTGGAAGTTTACATACTAATGTTTATCATACAATTTTTATTTTAGTTTATAGTTCTGTTATTTTAGAAGTTACAGGGGGGAAGACATTTTATCACTGTGAAAGTGCCTCTCGCGTAAATTATTTAGTTTAAAAAAATAATGGTAGAAATCACAATGTCATTTTTGGAAGACCTATCCATAGATCCTCCACACTTATTTTTATGAAATTTTTTTAGAGTTCTAGTTCTAAATATGAGGAGCCCCCCAAATTCAGTGTTACTTTTCTATTTTTGTTTGAAAATCTTAATACGGTTCACAAAAAACATCTACTTAGCAACTTTCAACAGCACAGCTTTTATAGTTTCGGGAAAAAGTGGCTGTGACATACGGACGGACAGAAAGACAGACATTACGAACCTCTAATGGTTCCGTTGTTGTCCTTTGGCTACGGAACCTTAAAAAAGAAAAATAATGACAATAAAACAAGGGCAAAGCCGGGGGCTATATCGAGTCACGCTATAAACTAAGACTCCTAAGATAATACCCATAACAATAAATTACCCTTATTAAAAATAACACAATTGCCAAAAACCGCTAAAGCGTTTCTTTCGTTATTACAGGTTTAACAATGGTTTGAAATATGTTATAACTTTGTTCATATTATTTATGAGCCACTAGTAGTGACGCAAGTGATTTAGTAATAGATCCTTAAAGAAATGGTCACTTTTACGAGCTCCGAATAGTGTCCCGAATTTTAAGTATGACAGACTGGAGCGATGATCAATCGTTGATATAAACTTGAAAAAAAGCATATTTACCTATGTATCCCCAAAAGGGCAGGCAGATGCATATCCAGAGCACCTGCGACTAGCCGAAGACGCTATGTCCCACAGTATGATAGGTGGCAGGCAACCTGCCATATATCTAATCCCCAGCAACGTTGTTTCTAAGTAGTCGAAAAGTAGAGAATTTAAAATACAGTTTTTTGTTACCTTGTTGAGATCAAACCCGGGACCTCGTGAAATCGAATCCCATACCGGACCGATTAACCAAAGACGTGATGTGATAAAAATTATTGTATTGCTTTTAGATCTACTTTCGATCTACTTTTAGATCTACTGTCTCTAAGTGGCGTGAATTTCTCACCATCATGAAATACAATACGTCTGCTTGTTTGCCTTCTCATATCATAAAAAAAGACATTTCACTATGGGACTTCCTTACTGGTCGGACTAGCGGCGAACGCGACTGCCCGTGGCCTGCAAACGGTGCCGCGCGAATTGTCGCCTCGCCAGACACTTCGCCGTTCGTACCGCCGGTTCCCGTGGCCTAGCGCTAAAGGTGGTAATGGTGCATTGCCAACCTAAGACCAGGATGTTAGGTACTCCAAGAATAATAAAATCCCATTAACAATACACATTTTTCTTATTAAAAACTACGTGAGAGATAATTCAGTAAAATTACTACACGTCGCTCGCTACCGGTCGCGGTGTACCGACAAAAATGAATGAGCACAAACGTAGCAATAAGCGGGACAAGCGCTTCAGGGAAATTCCCCTTTGATTTGTGTTATAAAACTGAAATGAAACGACATTTATTTGTTTGCGGAATATGTGTGTTAAAAAGTTGTTACGAAGATATTAAAGCATGTCAACATATTCTACACAAGGCTTGGACCAGGTACCAAAAGTTCATGTTGGTACTGTTGGTATTTCGATATGGGTACCTAATAAGTACCTGCACTAACACCTTATTACGGTGTCCGATAAATCCAAGTGCAATGTTGCCAATTTTCGTTTTCACAAGTATGTATCTGTGCACGAGGCCGAGGCACGGAGCAGCTTCCGACGCTAAATTGAATGTTTATATTTGACTTTATATTTTTGGTATCGACATTTTTAACCTAAAAAGTAAGTATCTTTACGCCCTTATCCCAGAAGAGGTAGGCATAGGCACAACCAGGGTACCCACGACACACCACAGAGGCGAGAGAATTTAGTTTGTGACAAATATCAAATTTTTTCAAGAGATTCAAGAAATCGCTTAAAATTTTTTTTTTTGAAGTGAAAAATTCTTAAGCGGCGTAGCGCACTTTTTTGGAATGGGTAAAAACTTCTAAACTCGCGTCAGGACACGTGACCTGATCGAAGATTCGTAAGACGGCGCAAGGCGCGTGCTCGAATAAGACGGCGCAGGGCGCTTGCGCGAATGTTCGTGTTTGTGAATGTTCTTTTACGATAGTGCAATAAATGTATATTGTATTCTACCACATAAATCATAGTATTTTCATACGGACAATTAAAGCAATTTGTGCAAAATTATTCCCTAACTATTCCAAAATATCAAAAATGCACAACTTTAATATTCAAGTTTTCACTTCCGCCGGCACTCCCAGAGTGCAACCGTTTTTTTTCTACATTTAAAGTTTGAGAAATTTCTATAAACATGATTTTGTATTCCTGTATGTATCATGTGAATTGTGATATAAAAACGATAAAATATTTACTACTTAATCGCTAAACCTCGAAAACCATTGAACTTATAATCGTAAGATTAAAGAGGTAGTGTATAGACATTACATGTATGTACATTATAAAAACTACATTAATAATATCTAACCTAACCAGAACTAATAAAGGAACGAGGCACCTGCCCTGTGTCATAATCCATATCGTGACAACAGGTTTGACATATCTCAATGAATTTGACGCCACTCGGGGTAAGCATAACCTTTTACGTATTTTTTTAATGACATCCAATATCAAACAAACAAACAAACAAGCACACGGGTTTTCTGATGGTAAAAAAGATGGTAATGGTGCGTTGCAAATTAGGGCCCGGGATGTTAGGCCTCGAGCAGAAGGAAGTTTACCGGCTACCTCACCCTCCGATCGGAACACGTCTTGGCGTTACGGCGGCAGGAATAGGTAAGGCAGTGGTACCAATCCGGGCGAGTCGCTGTTAAACTCTAACACCTACTCAGATGTCACGGTGCTAGTGACGGTAAACCTATGCTCGCCTTTTACGAGCTGCCTGGCAGGAAGGCAGATGATCTATTCTGCAGAGGAGACCGGACCAACACGGGGAGAAAAAACGAGTGAGTATGAGTATTAAACTTGTTCTTTATAGGCAATAGTGTTTTGTGCAGCAATTTGTCCAAGTTGTTTTACCTGTCCCAGTGGAAATAATGACATCGTCATGTTCTACTTCCGAAGTTAGAGTAGCCGGTAGGCTTGCTCATTAGGCGTAACACCCCAGCCTCACGATAGCGATGCACCTTCAACATCTATGGTCTCTATTGGCCATGACTGTGTGAATATTAAGATAGTGGTAAGAAATACGCAACACTTAGGTACATGTAAAACATAAGCTAGCGGTGCGTTAGTATCCTGAGACTAGGACATTAAGCTTTTAGTGTAGTATAATGTAATTCTAACACCTATTCTGCCTTCCGAATAGCAACATCACAGCGGCAAGCAATGGAGGTATGGTGGTGATTCTAATCAGGGCAATGCGATGTACATTTACGTTTAAAAAATGTTTCAATCCAAATACTTTAGTGCAAAAGCTTTTCTTCAATGTTCTCAAATAAGTGCACTCAAAATGAATGACAACGTTTCGAGAGGTGATTGAATCAATAGTGAGTATTCCACTTCCTTGTTTGTTCAATAAACAATCGAGTCTTATTACGAAAACATGGAAATCGCGTGATTTCAATACATGGTTTGAAATATGTTTAAAGTCTAAGCTACAAGCGGAAAGCGCTGTAATAAACTGACGCGTTATAAAAGTAATTTTTTTCTCGGTTTTGTATTTCGTTTTAATTCGTTAATTTTTAATGTATATTAACTCAAAAATATTACGCAATTTTGCTATACGGTTCGTTCCTTTTTAATTTCTTCTAGATTCGACAAGTGGTCTTGAGTTATAGCATATTTACTAGCCGACATTACTTATGTAAAAATTAAGTTGTTTATTTATTGTTTACTACAGTTTCTGGCTGGTACTTAATTAAAATTATTTGTGACGTATTTATCTTTTTGCTTCTTCGATTTCGAGAGCTGTAGTTTCTTTAGTGTCTTAGCTTATTTTTTTATTACATTTACTAGCAACATAATATATGGTTCCAGCATACATAAATAATACAGTTTGCACTTTTCGCCACTTTCGTAACAGTATGATCCGAGAAAAAATGGAATTGAAAGAACCTGTTGGTGTATATATAAAATAAGGGATTCTACGTTGATTCGGTCATGTGGAAAGAATGACAAATGAAAGAATAACAAAACAGATGTAGATAACTTTGGCCTAGGTATGATAGAGGTCGATCAAATCACTCGGGTTTTATCCGGGCGTGTCTGTATGAAGAGAGTAATGAAGGTGGATGAAGCTGGGCAGCTCTGCAAAGATCGCGCATTTGGCACTCGATAGTCATGGACTTGGCGTGCACATGTGCAAAAATAAATTTTGTGTTGTTAATAATATTAACCGACATAATATTTTGAGAAATTGCATCGATAGTAGACGATAGCTATAATTAGAGAGTAAAACATGAGATCACGAGTATTGATAGAATTTTGGATTACGTATACCTCTTGATTGAGAAAGAAACAGAGATGTCCCCGTATTAGTCCGGGTCCGCTGAGCAGAATAGACAATGTGCCTTTGTGCCACTAACCACAGGTTAACATATAAATTATTACCAACTAGAGAACAGCCGGTTTTGAAGTGCTGCGCAGCAGCTTGCCCGCCTACATTTGCCACCATAATGACTCTGTCAGGTTCCCTTTCGGAGGGTAGGGCAGAGTGTAGACGTGCACGATAAACCTAACATCCCGGCCTTAGGACAGCGATGTACCTGTTATAGCTACGGTGACTATAGGCCATGGTTGTCTCTCACTATCAGGGGAGTCGTGTTCGCTGACCTCTCACAAAAAAGGTGTGTGTGCGATTTACACACAATAGAAGTGAAACTTCAGTAAATCAACATAAGAATGAGATGAATATATATTTGTGTCTCTTTCCTGCAAAAGAATGAGGTGAATAAATATTTGTGTCTCTTACCTGCCGCATTTCCGTTGCACCCGTTTTGAAATCACAACGATTCTAAAGAAGTTTCACTTCAAAAAACAGTAACGAGCAGTAATGTTTACAGAATTATTTGAGACAGTGGACCCAATATTATGGTCTAATTGTACATCATCACTAATATTATAAATGCGAAAGTAACTCTGTCTTTCTGTCTGTCTGTCTGTTACCTTTTTACGCCTAAACCTTTTGAATTAATGCTTTTTGGTACAAATGATGAAATACGTATTTCCGGGGTTTTCGAAATTCACCCCCATTGGGGGTTTAAGGGGGTAGCTAAATTTGTATGGGAAATTAAATTCTATTGAAATATTTTGCGTGACACTGAAACAATGGTCTTTAATACAAATTATGAGATACACATCTAAAAGTTTTTTGAAAATCAACCCCTATGATGAATGAATATCGGGGGTGGCACAATTTGCGTAGGAAAAATATTGAACAGTAATTTTTACCATAACTTCATAACAATGAACCACGTACATCAGTTTATCATTAACGAAAAACACACAAAGAAGTTATGATACACAAAGTAGCAAAATTGGTTAAAAATCCCTACTAATATTATAAATGCGAAAGTAACTCTGTCTGTCTGTCTGTCTGTTACGCTTTCACGCCTAAACCAGTGAAGCAATTTTGATGAAATTTGGTACAGACATAGAATAGACCCCGAGGAACAACATAGGCTTCTTTTTATTGCAACAAAATAGGGAAAAATGGATGAAAAGAGGGAATGAATGTTCACATGGAAATTCGTTATTTTTAAAGCTGTAACAGTGAAACTTTGTCTTTAGACACTTTATATTTAGACACTTTATACTAAACGAAAGAACATAGGCTACTTTTTATCACTAGAAAATGAGGGAGAATGGGTAAAAACAGGTGATGATGGAAAATCGTCATTTTTGAAAATATAACAGTGAAACTTTGTATTTAGACACTTAATGAGGAACGAAAGAGCATAGCCTACTTTTTATAGCGATAATTTAATCAAAAGTATACTTATCAACCTTATTACAAAATAATATAAACATGGAAACGTGCAAAACTACGTCACCGCTAAATGTGTTTAGTATAGACAAATTAATTTTCCAGATTTTTCTCTTAATAAAATGAACCGAAACTCGCCTTTTATGACTAAGTTCGTATGAAAGCAGTTCGCCTATTTTTTTTTTTTGTAAGAGCTCGGAACCAAAGTCTATACTATCTATACTAATATTAAAAAGCTGAAGAGTTTGTTTGTTTGTTTGCTTGAACTTTCAGTGTTAGAAAGTCCATTTATTGAAGAAGGCTATAGGCTATACATTATCACGCTAAGATCAATAGGAGCGTAGGACCAATGATAAATGTTTTAAATCGGGGGATTTTTTCCTATTGAGAGCGTTGGCTGCGTTAACGGTCAAAGTTTCGTAAAAATCATCTATGAAAGAATTGTTCCCCTTTCAAAGTCCTAAAAAAGTCCGGGACTGCACATTTCCATGTTTTAAGGTTAGCTCACTATAACCTTTTTTTTATGCTAACCAAATTTGCTTCAAAATAATGCATTATTTACGAAGGTTATTTTATAAACACGACGTGTTAATTCCCATCCAAAAAATTACGTCATTCATCACAAGTATTTAATTTAAAACAAAATCACATTTCACACCACTCGATTTGAATGAATATCTTAGGAGATATCACAGTTTTAAAATAACACTATCAAATAGAATATAATCACTACGTTAACACTGCAGTTTAAAGACCGCGCGACACAGACGCGTGGTATGCGCGTGGTTGACTCCTTATGGAACGGTTGTGCTCAGTGCACTACTTTCGAAATTTATTCTTTCCAGAACGTCATCGAGTAATACTTTTTAGATGATATATAAATAAGAATAGACTAAAGTTTGAAGAAGGACGTAGGCCGTTGTCCATCTTAAAATTTCAACGGGTAGCGTTGGAGAGTTAAATATTAAATAAATAGACTACGCGGGCGAAGCCGAGGGTAGCAGCTAGTTATATTATAATAAATCTAGCTAAGATGTTTTGTTGATATATTTTCAACTTGGACCACACACAATTTGAATGTCAAGAAATAACCTCTTTGCTTTGTTTCCGCCACACAGTGAAAAGGCCATGAGGCCGAAAGCTTCCTTGCGGAGGCTCGTTTATGGCCTTTGTTATAGGATTATCCAGCGGTAACGTCAACGTCAAAAGTGTCTGAGCAAGTGCAAATAAAAGAATTTTGTTTTCATCTCTTATTCTTCAGCTCAGTTTTCTTTGTGTCACTGATTTCAATTTTATCTAAAAAAATATGAAAGATTGTGTTTGAGATTTCTAAAGCTGTCTTTTGTAAAACTGCAAGGAGTTTTTATCGTAAAGCATCAGTTCGACACACTCATAACCGTCTTGCTTCAATCATGGAACCACCAATATAATTGAAATGTGGGCTGATTTTCTATGGAAACGATAGTAGATTGCAGGCAGGCTGTCCTATCCTTCAGACAGGAAGATAAGAGTGGCGTGTGTTATGACTATAGTAGCAGAAATAAGATATTATCCCTAATCCGGAATTCGGATGCATATTAAGTATTTACAAACAATTATGTTGATGTCACGTCGTCACGTCAAATGCCAAATATCAAGATTACCACAGACCTGCCTAACTTCCTCTACATTCTTACTCCACAAATTATAAAGTAATACGTGCGTTACTCTTTTCAACTAGGGTTATTGGTCAAAATGAATTTGAACAGATCAATTTGTACACGTGATAACATCGCTTTTGAAGTTAAAATCTAAAACAATTTTTTTTTTAAATAAACAATTTTAATACTTATAATTAAATTTCGTGTGAATGTCTTATGTCTCAATAGTTCAATATAAAATATAGAAATCTAAAAATAAATGTATATAAAATGTTTTCCATTTCACGATATAAGTTCTAGTGGAAATAAAATTGGCAGAGTTGGTGGTGCGCAGTAAACAAGCAGTGTAACGGTCGCGGTCCGGACGGCGGAAGTCGCGTCGGCCCAATACATGGAACAACATTCAAGGGATATTCCATCCAATATCTCGCTCAATTAACGAATGAAGGAACGAAGGAATGAATGAAAAAACGATTCCTCTTGAAATGTTATTACATATTATTTAAATTAAGGTTACGTTAATTTGATTGCGATGGTTATTTTTAAACCTCTCTAACACCTTGTAGACGGATACCGTCACCGGCCTCAGCAACAAACTCCTAAATGGCAATTTGTCTAATGAATTGAAATGTCTCAAATGTGAAAAACACCTATTTTACGTGAACATGTAAGTATTTTTCTAAATTTACTAAACACTTAACTTATAGCAAAGGTCAAAGGTATTTTACGAGTCTATTTTATCAAATCACACTTGCAAACCTACAAAATTATGGAAACGTAAGGGTTGGGTTCATTGGTGTCTCTTTTATGTGATAAATAAACACTCAAAAATAAGAAAATTATCATAGGACACTGACGCACCTCACTTTTCCCAAAAATTAAAATGAAAATGGGCAGGATAACAAAACGGCAGTAAGAAAATAAAAATGGTTCTTGGTCCCTTCCATTTTGTTACTTGCATTTGAAATTGCAGCAACTAGGGACGACAATCTTAAGAAGAAAATAGCTGGCCTGCACTAGATAAAAACGGTTGAAAATAGAGAAAATTTGGAGTTCTTTGAAGGAGGCCTACACCCACGCAGGGATTCTAGCAGAACATTAAAATAATATGCAGTCAACTTATTATACCAAAAAATAAAGTAAATTGAAGTGTTTAGTTTAAAGTTTGTATAATATTATAAATAAATTACTGTTTTATATCTAGCAAGAAATAAGGACTTTTTTATTTATTTGTTTTAATTATTTCTTTTTTACTTTTAAGGTCATTCTTTCCATTATGATCGGCTTTTTTGTAAAAAGAAATTTTATACCACATCCAATACAAGTAAGGCCGTACTCTAGTTCACCGAGTCCCGGTCCGGTGTAATTACGACACGTCCGGCTAGTACACCGCACCCACAATTTGCCTCCAATAAATCTACTTACACTAGAGGTGTAACGATACAAAATTACTGCATACCTCAATTTAAAAGATGCATAAAACATCGTAAGATAACGTCTATCGCTAAAAATGTTTTCGAAATATATGTTTTTTTTAATTTAAAAAATAACTGTTGCACCATATTCTGGTATGGACCTGTGGTGATAAAGTTAACACTTTTGTGATTACGACATGTGTTTATACATTTATTCTTGAACCATTTTAATGGACTCGGTAAAAAGGAGGAGATTATAATATGTTCGACTTAAATATATTTGATGTATATTAATCGATTTCTGCGTCATTCTTACACAGATTTAAACATTTTTTTTCATAAGAGCTTATTGTCGAGGTGGTTCGATTGCCACCAGGTCTGGACCTGATGTTGAAGTTTCAAGAAAATTGAAGAAAATACTTATTTTTCATCAATATATAGTTGATTTACTTTTTGAAATTGGCTTCGGGATTTTTACCGTTTTACTGCGATTAAATAATAAATCTTTTCTTTCTACTTTTAAATATTTTTAATGTCGAATATGAAAATTAAATACTGAAATCAAATGTGAAAACTTTGTATTAAACTTTAAACTACCTTATTTAATTAGTTGTCACTTTGTTCGTTTCATTACACATGAAAACTAATTTTAATTAATGAGTTTCTGTAGTTTTAATTTAATTTTAAAGTTTTTTGAACTAAGTCCATACTGTTTTTAATTATAATACTAATATAGTAATAATATAGTTAATATTAATCTAATAAGCACTTCTGACCTTAATTAACTCAAATGTAATGTAAACGAACATTCAATATTTTTAAAATAGGAATAATCGGAACTAACTGTATCTTAACATATACCTGCAAATAAGTATTTATCAAAGAAATATAGCTACGTATTTGTCCAATTGCAAACGCGATGTCCTTGCGGTCAATTGAAAAATGTCGCAAAAAAGCTTATAATTCATGCTCCAAAATGGTCCTTTGTCATTGCAAATTACGGGATTTGATTTATAACAGATGCGCATCCGTGATAAATAAAATCTCGTAATTTAACAGTGTAGTCAATTAATGCAAAAATGTTAGAGGTGCGGTACGGTAACGATATGTGACAATATGTTTATGTTCCTTTATTCGTCATATTATTAAATTTGGCATCATTAAACTTAAATCATTGATGTCCGTTTCGAAAATTATTACAATTACTAACTTACCAAGTTGTAAGTACTGTTTGTTATAAATATATCGCACTTAATTTTCAGGTACAATTTGTGTTTGTTGTTAACTTACACGCACAGCTTGGGCTTAAGTTTATCTTTAATCAAAGACATCATAAACACGACGCACTGTGAAAAATTAAAATGTAATGGTCCGATGTTTGCATTGACAACATAATGATATGGTCTCGGTATCGATTTTCGGGTTGGTTAACTTGATAAGTTTGTAACCGTACCCATACCGTTTGTATCCGAAGCAAGCAAGCGAAACGTATGTTGAGTTTTTAGTAATCTGTGTAATCTTGTTGGTGCTAATAAAGCAGTTCAGTGATGTGTGTTATGTGGTTTCCGATAAGTCCAATTCATTCATAGAGCACTATTTTTTCTGTTTTGTCACGCCATAATCCGTAAGTATACATTTTTGTGGCGGAAAATTGCA
>NJDC01005977.1:0-10616 GCA_002245475.1 Calephelis virginiensis | reverse complement strand
GTAACGATAATCATGGCCAATGGTCAATTGTGTCTACCATTGATGTTACAGGTGCATTGCTGTCCTATGGTCGGAATGTAAGGCCTATTGTGCAAATCTACTGGCTTCCCTACCCTCCGAATCAGAATATGACACTGTCATTATAGCGGCCGGAATGGATAAGGCGGTGGATAACTATCCAGGGAAGTTGCTGCACACCACTGTATCACCCGTGATCTTGTTGACAATTATCTGTTTTACCTGTGTTCGCCTCTACTTGGTGCCTGGCAGAGGGGCAGGTGATCTATTTTTGTCAGCGGACCCGGACCAACAGGATCGAAAACTGAACTTCTGCTACGCTGTTATTTGTCTTGAATAACTCATAAATAGTTGGGCCGATTATATTGAACTCTTTTAAGTGCATTAGGTGGTAATCTGGGTGATGTAAATTCAAGACTGGTTCCGATAGGCTGTTAGGGTCAGTATGTCATAAAACTTTCAAAGGGCTGGGACAACTTAAAAACTAAATTGTTTACAGTATTTCAACGATATTCTGTAGTTTAGATGGGAATTACTGGAATTAATAAAAACAAATATGTTTGATAAGTATGTCTTTAATATCAGGTATCCACAAGATCATAAAATAAAAAAATCTAATTTGGTTTTAAGAAACCAGACGAGAGAATTGGTTTCCGAATTCCAAATTCCAAATACAGTGAATTAAATGTCAACATTTTGCAGAAGATTGTTTTATACACTTTACACCACTGCTGCTTCATGACAATGCTAGACCACATACTGCACAACAGACGGTTTCTCAATTAGAAGAGATTTAATTGGAATGTAAAAAACATGCACCTGAACCTAACTTCAACAGAAGATATTTTTTTTCGAAAAATTCAATTTCGATGGTGCAGACCAAACCACGTCCAAAGATTTTATTGATTCCCATTCGAATGGTTTTTTAGTAGAGGGATTAATGAATTACCTATGAGATGGCAAATGTGCCTAGGAAACAATGGTTCATACTTTGATTAAATAAAAATATTACATTAAAAATGTTCGACTTATGTTCCTTTCCTACAAAACGCCAATTATAGATGTAGGGACCTAATATATACAAGTACGTATATTACTCTCAACCGCAAAAATGTGTGAGCTTGAGATGTTGAGTTGCATAGCTGCGATGTGACGTGCAATAACAAAATGCGATATATTCCGTTACAATGTCGTACTTCACAAAATAAAAGGCATATCGATAAAATATATTGTTCGTATAAAATATGTCTCATCCCTAACCTTACATATCTGTTTATGAATATGACGTGTTGTCATTGCAAGGGCCAATAAGAAAACAGTTCCTCGCCTCCCCGCACCTCAGCTATTTGCTAGAATTGTTTTGAAGCAAAATTATAAAGAATAGGCGTCTAGTGGGATGTATGGTCGATGCCTAAACAACACTAATTTCTCGATTGTTGTTTTCCATTCAGATCCTAATTTAGCTGCCGAATCCCTGAGTTAAATTGTTTCTAATGCGATTATAACGTCCTCTTCTGTTACTATGGTCTCCAGTAGCAAAAAAACTATTAAAACCATGGATCACACCGGGCCTCTTGAGATGTGTTCGACATAGAGATAGGTTATTTAAAAAAATCAGAACCAACTCAGATGATTTGTCAAATCGACTTATTTTTACTCGGTATCGCAAATTCTGTAATAATCTTCTCAAAAATGTTAAACGTGAGTACCATCAGAATGAATTTTCAAAAGTCAGGAAAAATCCAAAAGAGGCGTGGAAAAAAATAAATCAATTAGCAAATATTCATAAAAAAAATACATAATGCTGATAACTTATTGAACTTGTCCGATAATCCTTTTTCATCTGTGGATCCTGTAAATTCATTCTTTGCAAATGTGGGAAATGATCTTGCCTCAAAAATACTTTGCCAAATTCAGTCTGACATAAACTTATCCCAACTCATTTCCTCTGCTCCACTTTGTAGTTCATCCTTAAATTCCATGGCTTTGTTCATCGTTGACTTTAATGAAATCGAACAAATTCTAAGCCTTAAAGATAAATGTGCGATTGGTAGCGATGGAATATCCACATCTATAGTAAAAGCCTCTAGGAGTGTTCTTATTCCTCCACATTTTCAATGCATCTTTCACCTCAGGTACTTTTCCGAAATGTTTTAAAGTCGCAGTAGTCTATCCAATTTTCAAGAGTGGAGACAGAAACAGTGCTTGTAACTACAAAACTATATTTATTTTAACTGTGTTTTCGAAAATATTTGAAAAAATCATCAATAAGCGTCTTATTAAATTTTAAAATTTAAAAAATGTTTTTTCGAATAACCAGTTTGGTTTTAGGACAGGCAGGTTCATGGAGAATGCCGTCTTAAAACTTTCTGATACCATTGTCAAAAATTTTGATTAAAAATTAAAAACTGTTGGTATCTTCCTTGATCTATCAAAGGCGTTTGACACTGTATCTGTCCCTATTCTTCTTTCCAAACTTGAAAATATTGGTGTAAGAGGTGTTGCACATGATTTCTTGCGCAGTTATCCCACGGATAGAACCCAGGTCGTTACTATAAATGGCATAACTAGTAGCTAAAAATACCTCAGATTCGGAGTCCCCCAAGGTAGTGTCCTGGGGCCTACACTGTTTTTAATTTACGTAAATGAATTATGTAACTTACAAATACCTAACTGCGAAATGATAGCATCTGCTGATGATCCTGTGCTTTTAATCCATGGTCAATCGTGGTCTAAAGTACACGAATTATCCGAAACGGCATTAATTATTGTTAAGAAATGGTTATGTTCTCATCTTCTAACCCTTAATCTCTCGAAGACTAACTTCATTGCTTTTGCTCCTAATGTCGGTTCTCAGCCGCCGTCCTCATTCACGTTGCGGGTTCATCAATGTAGCATTAATGCGGACTCAAACTGCGACAACTGTATTAAAATTGAACGCGTTACCTTTCTTAAGCATTTAGGTGTTTTATAGTTGATATAGTTGATAGTGGAATGGTATGAAAGCATCATATTCAAGCTGTAGTGTCTAGACTCCGAAAACTTATGTTTATTTTTAAACATTTAAGACATATTATAGTTGATTTACAATATTTAAAATCAGTTTATTTTGTCTTAGCTCAGTCTGTCATAACTTACTATATTACAGTCTGGGGAGGCACTGTTAAGTCACATATGTTTCGTGTCGAGAAAGCGCAAAGGGCAATATTAAAAGTTCTTTTAAACAAACCGATTCGTTTTCCAACCGCAGATGTATACTCATTATCTCAAGTTCTAACGGCGAGGCAGTTATTCATAATGCAAACTGTCCTGAGAAAACACACATAATTGCAGTTTGATCCTCATATTGATGTCACTAAGCAGAGAACAGACAAAGTATGTAAAATTTCAAAAAGACGTACTCGCATTGCTAGTCGTCATTAACATCATATTAGTTCATTACTTTATAATAAGCTCAATAAGAAGTTAAATATCTATTTTTTAACTTTTTATAAATACAAATCTAAATTTTTAAATGGCTCCAATCCTTATCTTACCAACAAACTGAAGACGTCATAGTTATCAAATAATGATCCACTAAGACATCCAAACATCACGCTCAAGACGCAACATACGCTCGCATACACACACACACACACAAACACACACACACACACACACACACACACACACACACTCACACACTCATACACTCATACGCACACACATACACACGCATATTTTCTTTTCATTTTTAAATAATACTTTAGACCACCGATTAAATATTGGTGGTAATTTTGTTGCGCACTCACTAAACTAATTTTAAATTATCCCTGTCTCATTTCCACAAAAGTAACAGAAGGAGACAAAACACTTTTAGTGCTGTCAAATTAGACCGTACACGTCATTTCTACAGACGTTTAATCTATTACTCGGAAAACGTTGATTAAAAACATCACGATTAGACATGTCCGCACTAATCTGACACGTCTAAACTGTTCCATCTCTTTTGTTTTTGTTTCATTTGAGAAAGATAGCATGCATCGAAAATAAGTTTAGTTTGTGAACAGCAGAATCACCACCATTAGTAGTATCTTTAGACTAGGTTAACCTCTGTATTTTTCTCATCAAATTGTAACGTTTGTAAATTAAATGTAAAATTCCCAGAGGAAGGCGTTGTCACGCGCTACACAATTTAATACTTTTGCGTTTGTCATCGATCTCATTATTGAACTTAAGTTTTTATTCCTAATAAATGATTTTTAATTTTTTTTTTAATTTTAATGTAAATATGTATGTATTTACAAGTTGTGGGTTATAAATGTAGACTTCATTTGCATCTATCATGTAATGCTATTATTTGTAATTAGCTAACCTGGCCGCCTGACATCAACAAAAATATATAATATAATGTTTGGGGACATAAGCATTCAATCCCAAACATTATTCCTCTCAGATACTACATAAATAAAATATGTTGGAATTTTATTTGAAAGTTTCCGTATTTGTGGTCTATACTTCAATTGATAAGGAATATTCCTGTTTAAATATGAAATGCCCAAGCCAAGCAAATACCTTATTTATATTCATAATATTGTTACATAGCAGTTTAAATAATAGTTTTGGATATCGTGACGGAATCGTAACGCACCCTGAGGGCTAAAAGACCTTTTCGATTGCTATTTAAAAATACGCCCAGCGACGACAATGGAGCGTACGCCCGATCCCCGGCAAGGATCGATCTTTTTACCTACAAAAGCTGTTTACCGCGACTTCGTCAGTGTACAATTTCGTACAAACTTTCACCTCCCATTGTAACCCTCTGGAGGCTGATTCGTTAAAGAATATTAGTTTATACGTCATATTACGAGTATATAGGCCATTTTTGGATCCGAGTCTAAATTATGCAAAATTTTATGAAATCAGGTTTAATACAGGTTTGGCGCTAGATACTCTGTGCCTACCCTGTAAGGGACTTCAAGTGAAGATATGTATGTATGTATGTTTTCGCTTATACATCTTATATAGTAAAAGATTCTGCCACGATTCATCGAACATCAATTTGCGATGAACATACATTAAAAAATGTACTTAAGAGTAGAATACATAACCTTCTCTTTTTCCAAAGTCGCTTAAAATCAACCCCCGTGGTGGACCGGGTCCGCTATGTAGAATAGTCCACCTAGCTACTAATGCCAGGTAGCTCGCAAGAGGACAGCACGGGTCAAAATAAAGGTCAGTAAGCGTGTGTAGGGATCCACCGCCTTACCCGTACCTGCTGCTATAAAGACTCTGACATGTTTCAGTCCGAAGGATAGGGTAACCGGTAGACTTGCACGTAGGCCTAACATTCTGACCATAGGACAACGACGCACCTGTAACATCTATGGTGTCTACTAGCCACGGTCATCTGGATAGCTGTGAGATTATTTGCTAAGCTCTCACATAAAAAAAACGAATAAAGTAAGTACCTATTCTGAAAGGTACTATACTATTGAGGCTGAAATGTAACATTACCCTACGAACCTTAGTCAAGCTATAAAAAATGTTTTGAAATTTTAATGCTTTTATTATTCGCAATAATGAATTGCGATGTCATTTTATTAATTCGAAACTTCGTCGGAGTCCTCTTCACAAACTCCACGTCAAATTTTGTTGTTTTGTTTTTAATTAAAATTTTCTCTTTAATTTGTAACAGTGAATGTTTTTTATTCTTGTAGAACGTTCTATATTTTAGTTATTATTATATGTAGTGACATTTTTAACTTAAATATCAACTTAATTCATACAACTTTTGACTGACTCTAAAAATAAAGAGGATATCAAATCATCGCCGCGTTATTATGTATTTGTTAGGCGAATATAAATAACAATAAAGTTTTTTAAATATAATTTTTTTAAATATCTATCTGAAAAAACTGGAACTAATGTCACAGGTCTGTAGTTGTTCCTGTCAGATGTATCCCTTTTTTAGCTTATACTAGGTTTAGCTGTTACAGTTGCAACTTATTTAATATTACAATGCTAATATTATCATATCCAGTTGCATTTGTTTTTTTATTTATTTATTTATTTATTTAAAAATTCATATTTTGCCTCTCTGGTCTAGCGGTCTGGGTGTTGGACTTGACTGCATGAGGTCCCGGGTTCGAATCCCGGGTAGGCCAACACAAAGAAAATTGGATTTTTCCAATTTTCTAATAAAAAAAAATGTTGGTCGGGATTGGAAATGTGCCCGGTTGGCGATAGGCTTGCCACCTATAACATTGTGGGACTTAGTGTCTTCGGCTAGTCGTGGGTGCCTTAGTTGTACCTCTGCCTACCTCTTCGGGGATACGGGCGTGAAGATACTTCATGCACTATAGTGTACAAAGGTGGACTTAATGCTACATGGCATTCTCTACCAGTCAACTTAACTTTATTAGAAAGAATAATTAAATGGGGTGCAAAGAAAAAAACACTAAACGTTTGGAAACACATTTAAACCTAATTTAAGGTAGCATAATCAAATACATAAACAATACATATATGCCAAGAAAAATACTTAGCATAATATATCAAAATATTACACGAAAAATACGTATTCTATAAATATAGTCATTCTACATACATAAATACAAATATTACAGCATTTACTTAAATTACTTAAACACATACATACAACACAAATAGACAACTATATAAATACATACAAAAATTAAACAATCAATAATATCTGACAACTGTTTTTCATAGTATGTATGACTTTAATTACATCATACTCATCTACAGGTGTCAAAAACATAGTTTTATTGTGATTGGATTGTACATGGGATTTAATACCACTCGTGGAGCTGGGCTGGCCTGTAGCATTACATATGACCTGATTTATAAAAAAAAAAACTTATTAAAATATTTACAAATTTATTGGGTGTCTGTAAATATTAACAGTTTCTTTTCTTACAGATTTTGCTGAGAGATATCTCTTAAGGATATAAGCACACCATTGTATACCTTGTCAGATTTCTGTTTGATATTTGTTTATTCATAAATATGTTTTTTATATTTGTGAATATATTTTGGTACATATGAAGAGTACGTAAACATTTTTGTTTATGAAGTTTTCATGGTAATGAATACTTTTTTCAGGTAGATGTGTAAACGATGTCTAGGATTTGTAACTTATATTTTCATCAATTTAAGTATTTTTCCTTCTAAATTTATTATAAACCAGTGTTTATAATTGTTAAAATTGTAATTATTTATAGACTATGCATTACTAATAAGTGCAGAATATTACCTATAGTCAATATTTAAGTTTCCTCCACTGAACAAGTAACTTGCTTAAGAATCATTTCACACAATGCCCAATTTCGGAGAATTATTTTGGGACAGGACTCATTGGAATCAAGAACGTTTCAGAAAATGTAGGATTTTGATGTTCAATATAAATCTAGCCTACGCAATAACAATAATAAAGAAAATTTGTATGAGGATTTAACAGCATTTCAATTATGTTAGTAATGTTTTAACTCTTCTTCTTCAAAATATTTAAAAAAATACAATAAATTATTAGTCCCGTTGTATTCAGTTACTCTTCAAGTTTTTAATAGGCATTTAATTTTCAAATATAGTTAACTACCTGCATATTGTATCTAAAGTAATAAGAAAAAAAAATACACAACTATTTTAATGCTGAAGTCAGTTCAAACATGCAGCTTATTTTGCAGTTTTAGTCACGAATTCAAAATAAAAATATAGTAACTAATCTACTAAAACACAAAAACACCACAGTATATAAAATTTATAATTACAATGAAGAAATTAGTGAACTAATGAGATATTGTAAATTACTGTAAATTTAAGAAGACCCAAGAATGAAATATGGTCACCACGTCACAGGCGTAGCCTAGTGTGGAGACCGCTGGAAATACCAAATTTTGTGTTAAATTATATTTTTGTGTTAAATTTTTAAATAAATTGTTATCGAACCCACATTTTTACTTTTTCATTTTTATTTTATTTTTATTAAGCTACAAAAACTGTTTTAAAATTCTTTATTTATTTCTCTCATACGAAATAATTCTCTAAGATTTAATTTGCAGCCACTTAGGTCGCCTTAGTACCGTAACCTTCCTAGCCAATTAAGCCTTTGTTCGAACTTGATAGTTCGAACATGGGCTTAGTAGATAGTGGCATACATACCTACTGAAATTTAAGAAAAACGGATAAAAATGCTTAAATTACAGTCCAATCAACACAACCCTATTTGAACTTAGATACTTTCGCTTGCTTCGCTCGCTCAGTCAATGAAAGTAAAATGTATACATTGACAGTTTTTAAAAAAAATAGGTGAGTCGACTAAAAATGGGCAGCCGATCACAATTTTTGTGTTCAAAATTTTTCCGATTAAATCTTGCATTTGAATTAACTGTGCTTAAAAACTTTTTGGAGTCATGGCCAACTTTAAAGAGGAATGGATTATGAAATATAAAAAATCAGAACGAAATGTAAAAAAATATAACAACGTATTACGAGTAGATACTCAAAACGTTCGAACAGTTAAAACCGGCAACTTAAAATTAAGCTTATTCCTTTCAGAGGTAGTTTATAATGGTACATGAAACTCAAATTTTCAAAAGTCAAATATAAGTCTGCTACCATTATAACATTAATCAACATTTTTCGAAGGAAATGTACGTTATATTTCTTCTTAGTTTGGGTATTATCGACTTTTTAACCCATCTGCTAAATATTAAAAAATGTCTAATATGGTATCACCGACATTTAAATAATTAAAAAAACGATAAGTAACCTCGGATGAGTTACTAACGACTTTAAACATATATGAAAATTAGATTAACAATGTTGGATGTGAGACTACCGATTCTTACCACATTACAAATTATAAATAACAATGTCAGATTTATTACATTTTTGGGCCATACTACAATATTGAATTACGTATTATAAAAAATATTTTTATACATATTATTTAAAGTAAACTACGCAAATCACTTAATTTATAAATTATAATGTGAATTATATTATAATAAAAATAAATACCTTAGATAAAAATCTAAATATTATAGAAAAAGCAATAATTACCAGTTTCAGCATTAGCTGGTAATGCTTTAATATTCATATTTTCTCCTTCATAGCGAGCCGGCAAGACTTTTTTAATCGTTTTGAACGCGTATTCATCGTAAAAGTAACTGAACAAATGAATAAACATAAACTGCTGCAAAAATAAAACAGTAGAAACAAGACATACATCCATGCCGCTAACAAGTACGCTACTGGCAGATAACATACACTCACCTGCCCCCGCGCAACGTAAATAATGTTGCTAGTTATTATCCGACATTGTTAGCGGCCTAAGCAGGCCCGTGCCACTCGGCCGTACCTACAGCGATAAATGCCTACAAATTCGCGTGTAGACGCATCCACTCTGACAGAGAGTGTCACCGCTTACGCGGAGAGCTCACGCGTGCGTTTATTAAAAGTTTTATAATACGTTTAAAATAGAAAGGCTGGTTTTAAGCATTGCTCATTTGACGGATATTTGTCGAAAAAAAGGACGAGGGACTGCCATTTAAAAAAAAATATTTTCTTTGCTAGCTATACCGCCCGCAAAACTTAAAATTTACTGCAATTACGAGTGATTCTAATCGCAGACTACTGATTAGTTATTATTAAATGTGTATAATATAACATTAGTCACGACTAAATTGTAAATTAAATGAAAAAACAGTACCTAAGTACTTCAAAATTTATTTTTATTTTAGTGAATATCTGGCTAATTATGTATTTTAGATTATAGTGTTGGTAACAAATAAAAGTAGCCTAAAGTAGTACTTTTGTACTTACTTATTATTCCGTGCCTAAAAACTAAAGCTTTGTTTTCTTTTTTTATTCCATATTATTAGAGACTACCTACCTATCATATTTATTGCAATGTATTCTATCTACCTACCTAATTGACCGAGTAATCATACGCATTAAACGTAAGATATAATAAGTAGTCAAGTTTCTCCTCCGATTCTCAGACTTACTCAATATGCTCACAAAATTTCATAAAAATCGGTCAAGCCGTTCTGGAGGAATACGTTAACTAACTTTGTGACACGAGAATATTGCACATAAGATACCTTGTAGATAGCAGCGCTGCCGCGGCCAAAGAATAATATATACTACGTACGCCGCGGCAGCAAGACGACGACCCTAGCACCATAGGTTAAAAGAGAGCGGGAATAGTTATGTGAATATCTCGTGAAGTACGGAGCGCTTGTGCGAGCTGAATTGAAATTTGTCACGTGTTCCAGATTTTTGGGCGGACCAACCGCGGCTGAGATTCGTTCAATTTGAGGAAGTCATGGCAAACCAAAAACTAAGTGAGACTGCGAATCAAAATACAGTGGTCATGAAGTTAAGCAAACGCGCAATTCAACAAGTCAGCGATTTGCTTGTGGCTCCAGAGGAGACTAGGAAGTATGTCACACTCAAGGACATACTGCAGCAGGTTTTTGAAAAATCGAAGACTCGCCAGTTCCAGAAGCTTCTAGGAGAGATGGATCTTAGTAGCCAGAAGCCTTCACAGCTCCTGAGGCGCATGAGGGATTTGGCGCGCGAAGATACCA
>NJDC01005975.1:106020-117347 GCA_002245475.1 Calephelis virginiensis | reverse complement strand
ACCGGTCAAATCGCTGGAGGCTATCTGTAATTCGTATAAAGGTTTAAGAGCGGTTTGCCACAAAGGAAGGCAATTGTTTCAAATGAGTCTTCCATTGCTTTAATGGGATATTGGTTTTCGACTCTCTGATATCCTCTAAAATCTTACTTTGCAAAAAGGTTAAATCCTATTCTACCAAACAGCTCGTAAATTTCGGTGATTTGCATATCACTAGCCTATTCCAATCATTATACACTACTGTCGGGTTTAAGTCGAAAGCTATGGTTTTTTTTATGATATTGGAAGGCAAACAAGCAGACGGATTTCCTGATGGTAAGAAATTCACACCGCCTAGAGACACCAAAGGTGGTAATGGTGAGTTCCAACCTGAGGCTGGGATGTTAGGCCTCGAGCAAAAGTAAGTTTACCGGCTACCTTACATGACGACGTCATGATGTTATGGCGGCAGGAATAAGTAAGGCGGTGGTACCAATCCGGGGGAGTCGCTGCGAAATTCTACCACCTAGTCAGATGTCACGGTGTTAGTGACGGTACGCCTATGCTCGCCTTTTACTAGCTGCCTGGCACAGGAAGGCAGATGGTCTATTCTGCAAAGGGGCCCGGACTAACACTGGGTAATTATCATATTCCTTAGTAATAAATAAATAAATATTAAAATGTGTTCAGTTGCTTTAACACGAAAGCAGATTATACAAAGATCACACACGCATTCTTTTGCAGTATAGGAACACTCTAGATGGATTTGTTTTTGAATAATGGACATCAGTTGTATAATAAAAAATTCTGTAATGTAATTAAATTTAACCCTTACTATCTTAAAGTACCACCGTTTCCAAACCTAGCCTGTCGAGAGGAGAAATGGCAAAGCAAACTAGGGAGTTTGCTTTATATTACTATATAACCTTGTACTACCACAGTTTCTAAGTCTAGAAAAACAGAAGAAGAAACGGAGATAAAAACTTCTTACTACTTGTAACTCCTGATATTTTTACAGTAAGTAGTACAATTACAAATATAATCTTCGATGTTTGTCTACTACTCTTTGTTAAAACTGCAATAAAGTTTAACACTTAACAATTAAACCTAGAAAAGAGATGAAACAATAAAAATAATATTTCGATCTTAGAGGTGGAAAAATGAAATAAATATTCAGAGACTAAAATTGAAAAATGCTTTGTGGTAATTACACCAGCTTAAAAATAAGGATTCAAAGTAGTCTTAGTCAAGTTAAAGTCAAGTTATGTACAAAAATGTTACTTAACTAATAAAAATCGCCTCAGTGGTCTAGCGGTTCGGTTTTGGACTTGACTGCATTGAGGTCCCGGGTTGAAATCCCGGGTCGGGCAACAAAAACAAAAATTGGGTTTTTCCAATTTTCTGATAAAAAAAAATTTTGCTCGGGATAGGATATGTGCCCGGTGGGCGATAGGCTTGCCACCTATCACATTGTGGGACTTAGTATCTTCGGCTAGTCGTGGATGCCCTGGTTGTGCGTCTGCCTACCTCTTAGGGGATATGGGCGTGAAGATACTTTTTTACTTTTTTTAACTAATAAAAATGGATATGGGATTATTATAAAGCTCAGCTTTGTATGGATTGAAGATGTTACAATATAAATTGAATTTAATAATATCAGAGCTTGAAAAATCTGCAGTCGATAGAGCATTTCATGCTAGATCTCTGTGCAGCTGCAGTTCAGTAACAAGTAGTCTTTTACTATATTATAAAAAAAGTATATCCTTAATTTTTTTTGGAAATTTAAAAAAAAAGTATCTTCACGCCCATATCCCCGAATTGCCCGGTTGTAGCTCTGCCTACCTCAGGCAGAGGTACAACCAAGGCACCCACGACTAGCCGAAGACACTAAGTCCCACAATGTGATAGGTGGCAAGCCTATCGCCAAGCGGGCACATTTCCAATCCCGACCAACCTTTTTTTTTATTAGAAAATTGGAAAAATCCAATTTTCTTTATGTTGGCCGACTCGGGATTCGAACCCAGGACCTCAGGCAGTCAAGTCCAACACCCGGACCGCTAGACCACAGAGGCGAAATGTAAATTTTAATATACATAAACAAATAAATTAATATTCATGGACAAGTTAAAACACACATATCGAATTTATACATACCCAAAGTAAGCTAATTATTTGCTTGTGATATGGGTGTTAGTCAACGATTCTAATACATAGAAAAACTTAAATAGATACCAGAATAAATTCCATAAACACCTAAACCTGGAAATGCAGATATCTAATTTTCGTCACTTAAATACTGAAGGTATTCGAACCTTAACCTCGCGGTTAACCGATGTAGTTAGGCGTGTACGCAAGCCACTTGACCACCGAGGTGGTAAAATATAATCTATGTTGCTAAGGGATAGGGTAAGCAATATTTGCCGGATCGCCTGATATAGCGCGTCACGTGTGAAGCAACTTAGCTGGGTAAGGTCCATCACCTACCTAACATTTACCTAACCCAAACAAGCAGACGGATTTCCTGATGGTAAGAAATTCACGCTGCCTAGAAACACCAAAGGTAGTAATGGTGCGATGCCAAGCTGAGGCCGGGATGTTAGGCCTCGAACAAAAGTAAGTTTACCGGCTTCTTTAACCTTCCAACTGGAACACGTCGACGGTAAGCACTGACGTTATAGCTGCAGGAATATTTAAGGTTCCGGATTCCGGCCGAATGGCTGCGGAACTCTACCACCTAGTCAGACGGCATGGTGCTAGTGATGAGCCATTGCTCGCATTTTACGAGCTGTCTGGCATGAAGGCAGACGGCCTATTATGCAAAGGAGCCCAGACTAAAACTATGCAAGTATGTTAAGCCGAAGCCGAAATCTCAAACTAATTAGGTAACAGAAGGCGAATCGGCTAAGTAATTCATCCAAGTTCTGGGAAAGCCACCAGCTTCGTATTCAGGAACTATAAATTTCAAATGTTGCTTCTAAGTTGAAATTGGAAACTGCTAAGGAAATCAAAGCATCCATAAGAAATTGAGGCGAACCTTATGCAGAAAAGCGATTTATGCTCAAGTTTCGAGCTTTGAATGTAATATACATACACATACACATCTTCACGCCAAGGCTTTCGGATAACACCAAAGTGATTTAGTAGTGGACTGTCAATCTAAATACATGATAAAATATAGTTTGTTCTTATTGTCGGCACTTGGTAGAATTCCATACTAGACGAAATTTATAAAAAAAGTACAAGTACAAGAAAGTGCAAGTGATAATAATAGTATGGGTAATAAAATAAGTTTTTATTATTTAAATAAATAAATGAATATCCCTAGACACGTTACATAAATTGAATCTAACCTCAAAGTAAGCAAATTATATACTTGTTTTGTGGGTGTTAGTCAACGATTGTACATAGAAAAAAAAAAGGATCTTTACGCCCATATCCCCGAAGAGGTAGGCAGAGGTACAACCAAGGCACTCACGACCAGCCGAAGACACTAAGTCCCACAATGTGATAGGTGGCAAGCCTACCGACAACCGGGCACATTTCCAATCCCGACCAACATTTTTTTTAAATTAGAAAATTGGAAAAATCCAATTTTCTTTACGTTGGCCGACCCGGGATTCGAACCCAGACCGTACATAGAAATACTTAAATAGATACCAGAATAAATTTAATAAAAACCCAGACCCGGAAATACAGATATCTAAATATTCATCACACAAATGCCTGCCTCCGTCGGGAACCGAACCTAAGCCTCGCGGTTGGTTAGTGCAGTTAGGCGTGTATGCTAACCACTTGACCGACGAGCTAGGTTCTTATCGTCAAGTCTAGGCAGAATTCTATTCTAGACACAATTTATTAAAAAAGTACAAGTACAAGAAAGTACAAGTGATATTAATAAAATGTATCAGTAAAATATGTTTTTATTATATACTAGATTTAGAAGGTAGAAGGTATCTTTACACCCATATCCCCGAAGAGGCGCAATCATGGCACCCTCGACAAGCCGAAGACATTAAGTCCCACAATGTGATAGCCTATCGCCAACCGGGCAGATATCAAATCCTGGGCAACGTTATCTTTATTAGAAAATTAAATTTACAAATGCTCTAGTTTTTTATTTGCCCGACTCAGGTTCGAACTCAGGACTGAGTAGAAGCCAGGATCTCAAGGCCGACGCTGGACCGCTAGACCATGAAGGCGAAAATATGCTAGTTTATTCAAAACTAAACATGTACAAACTCAAAGTGAAACTCACTACTGAGGGTACCACAGTAAATGACAAGAGGCAGTCTAACCTTATTCAGTTTTACGCTTCGTCGGCACTTGTGAGGTTCCGCACCTTGTAACGTAGACATGAATATTACAAACGTGTTACTATTTACCTTTGAAACCCACTTTATGGTTAGTTAGCGAACTGAGTGTTACTGTTACAATTTTAGATAAAATGTAAGGGTTTTCATGAGCGTAATCTATACAAAGCAGACCTTCCCAAACATATTTCAGCTAATAAAAATTGGTTATTTATAAAACCTCAATAACATAATACATAACATAACATAAAACATAGTGTCACTTGACCTTAAATCAAAACTTTATTCTAAATTATTTTTTTAGCAGAGAGCTACAATAATACTTTACAATGTTAAGGCCCCATACTTAGTCAGCCAGAAGAGCCAATCAGCGCACTCCCCCGTTCCATGATTACTATGAAATATTGCCCTCTAAAGTAAATGTCTTAAGCGCCAAATCACTATTTTTGATACTATAAATGTAATTTGAAAAAAAATATAAAAACTGAAACAGTTATCTTTTAGATATAATACTTATCTATGTTTATGTTAAATCTGGTGTCGATATTTTCATAATTGAATGAGAGAGATGGGTTTTGCTTTCAAAAGTGTTCCGGTCATGAAGTCATGAAGTGTTCATGAAGTGTTCCGGTTCGGAGAGTAAGTTAGCCGGTAAACTTACTTTTGCTCGAGGCCTAACATACCGGCCTCTGGTCGCCAACGCATTATTACCACCTTTGGTGTCTCTAGGCGGCGGGAATTTCTTACCATCAGGAAATCCGTCTGCTTGTTTGCCTTCCAATATCATAAAAAAATTGTTAAATGCAATCCAACTAAACGAATAAAATAAAAAATATAGGACTTAATACAAACAATAACACTCACAAGTGATAAAAAATCATACAAAACATAGAAATAAAAAAACTATACAAATATGAAAAAATACAAATTGCTTGGGATTTGAAAATTCATTTTCGAGCAGCAAATCCCCGATAGCATTTACTCGCTATTACTCACTCCAGACATCGTTCATTAACGTATCATCTCTGGTCGAGTGGCTAGCGTACACGCCTAACTACACCGATCATCCGCGAGACTCGGGTTCGATTCCCGACGGGGGCAGGCATTTGTGTGATGAACATTTAGATGTCTGCATTTCCGTGTCTGGGTGTTTATTAAATTTATCCTGGTCCCATTTAAGTATTTCTATGTATTAGAATCATTGACTAACAACCATAACACAAGCATATAATTTGCTTACTTTGGGGTTAGATTCAATTTGTGTAACTTGTCCAGAGATATTTATTTATTTATTTATCAATGATATTTTATCTTAATCTGCAATTATTAATTTTCAATTTTTCTCACACAAACTGAACGTGCGGAACGAAAGTTCGCCGGAACGGCTAGTAGTAACATAAGATAAAAACAATGTTTTATTAATTTTTATTAACAAATTTACTAGGTGTTACCACTAGGTGTTCGACGGTATCACCGCTTTATCTATTCCTGCCGCCCGCCATAGCGTCAGAGCTTTACCGTTGACGTGACCCGGTTTGGAGTAAGGTAGTAAGTTGAGATTTTGACTTTATCTTAACATAGTTACATAGACCCCCATGTTGGTCCAGGCTCCTTTGAAAAATGGGCCATATGCCTTCCAGTCAGACAGCTCGTAAAAAGCGAGCATAGGCTTACCGTCACTAGCACCGTGACATCTGACTAGGTGGTAGAATTAAAACACTCGCCCGGATTACCACCGCCTTACCTATTCCTGCCGTCATAAAGTCAACGCATTGCCGTTGACGTGTAGTGGTTCGGAGGATAAGGTAGCCGGTAAACTTAATTTTGCACGAGGCCTTACATCTCGGCCTCAGATTGGCAAAGCACCATTATCACCTTTGGTGTCTCTAGGTGGATTGAATTTCTTATTATCAGGGATCCCATCTGCTTGTTTGCCTTCCAGTATTATAAAAAGACATGGCCTGTATTTGTTGCTGCACTGTTGCAAATATAATAGTTTCATTTATGTGATGCCTGTAAGTATATTAGTACTGAATTTAAAAATATGATATACGAACTAGGCTTATTTCAAAACATTTAAAATTTTCTGGAGGAAATAGAATAGGAAACATTGGTCCAGATCTTAATGTAGAAACAGCAAAATCTGGCAGCATACTTGTTTCGACCTGTGTATACTCGTATAAATTCAACATTTCACAATAGCAAATATTGGTGTAATAAAACATTGGTGTTTTCATTTCGATAATTATCGGGCATCATATATGCATGATCTCGGATAATTTTCTGATACGTCAACATCGATGAATTTTTGATTACAGATTATATACTGCAATATCAAGATAGACATTTTTTTGAAACAATTTAAATGGAAAATGCTTAATCAGTTGTTATAGTTTTGTTTTCTTCTTATCGTTAGTGTTTCAATAATTTAAGGGGTATTTATATGTTTTACAACGTTATATCTGATTTAACATAACTTTAAATTACTATCAAGTTTAAACTTATTTACTTATATCATAAACCGCCACCGTTTAAAATGAGTTATTTGCTGATTAGGTATATGTATTAAAATTTGTTAAAAAAATATTTGCTTATACCAACATATTCTAACCACGTTGTGTTGTGCAAACATTTTTAAAATTTATACAAATTTATTACTTGAATTTATGAGTGGCTAGCGTATACGCCTAACTACACTAACCAATCGCAAAATTTTAAAATTTGATTAGGTTTAACCCTGAGTAAAGAAACAAGAAAGAAATAAAGAAAATATTTATTAACACACACATTACAATGAAAAAATGTAGATAAAAATACTGTGCAAGGAACAACAATTAAACATATACAAAAACTTTATAAGCGCAGTGTGCAGCGCTGTGTTGCTAATGGGAGAAACACTCAGTATATAATGTTAAAACACGTTGCTTTAACACTGATTTTCAGGTCCCCCCTTCAGTCTTGACAGATATCAGATTTTTTTAATAAAAAAAACAAATTCCGTACAAATATAGTAAAAACAATATACAACCCGTCATTCGCAAAGTCATATTATACAACAAACCCAAAAAAAACTGTAATGGTGTTTATATGTGTACTTTTAAAATTTAAATATCGGTCGTACAAATATTATAGAAAATTTATCCCAAGCACAGGGCAAGTGCTAAAATAAAAATACTTTGCGAAAAACGAAAGTTATGGCCATTCTAAAATGTGAATTTCATCTGTAATGATGAACTCATTTGGTGGGTACTCAGAATTGTGTATCTATAGGACATAACTACCCGCGTTAACGGGTTAGAAAGGAATTAAAAATTTCGCCACGGGACTTGAATCCTCAGTAGCTCAATTGGTTAGAGCATTCGTCGGCTTGAGACGAAAGGTTACAGGTTCAAATCCTGTCTGGGGCGAAATTTTTTCTTTCTTTAAAATTTATAGAAATATTATGTTGCTTACACAAACTATGCAGATAATCATACAAAAGTCATCAAAAACCCCAGAATAGAATAATATATAAAAATAGATATCTAGAATGTAGATAAATAAATAAAAAAAGACTGCAATCGGGAATACAATAATAATAATAATGTACTAATGTCATGCATATATTATTTTATAATGAAAAAATCAAAAACATACATTGTTATGGCATGTTTTTAAACTTTTATTTAGAGTTATTCTTTTTGTATATATTATAAATACATCTTATATTTTCTTTTAAATGTTGTGACACTTAATTCTAAATTGCGAGTGGATGGCGGTAAGTCATTCCAACACTTACTAGCATTGTAGCTGAAATTTCCGCGAAAAGCTTCAGTTTCATAGCGAGGTATTCGAAACAAGTTTTGTGAAGCCCTAGTCCAATGATTGGAATTTATTGCACTAATCCATGTTAATTTGTCGGCAATAATCCATGTTAATAAGTATGATGGCAATTTGTATTTAAGCACACCAAAGAGCATTGACGCCAAGTGTAGATGACGGCGGAATTCCATTTTCATAATTGAGGCACCAATTAAATATGGAGTCACGTGTGATCGCGGAGCTACATCAAAGCAGTACCGAATGCAAGCATTTTGTACCCTCTGTATTAACTTCTTTGTACGTGCAAGTAAAAGTGGGCCAATCACAGTATCAACGTAGTTACATTTTGACAGGACAAGTGTGTCGCAGAGTTTTGGACGCAGATCCTGGCTTATGTAATTTCTAATGCGGTACAAAACTTTTAACCTGTAAAAGCAATTACAAAAGATATTTTGAATATGTTTCTCAAACCGAAGATTTTCGTCTTCAAGCAAACTTAAGTTTCGAGCTCCCGTGACACTCAATATGCTTGCTCTATTAATTTTAATAACAAAATGTTTACTTGATATATTAGACACCTGGTGTTTTGAACTGATAATTATGTATTTTGTTTTAATTAGGTGTAGAACTAACGTATTTGATTGGGACCATAAAAAATCCTGTCAAGGTCCTCATTTAATTTTTCTATGGCCAGTGCTGTGTCTGTAGCTTTAAAAGATATGTACAATTGGACGTCATCTGAGTAAAGATGGTATATACAATTAAATATGGGACTTGTTTATTGATCTTGCTATGATGTGGCTTATATCAGAAGTTGAAGAAGAAGAAAACGCATAAAAAAGAAAAAGAATGCTAAATTTTGAAGTTCACGACTTGTAGAAGAAAAGACGTATATCTGGTGAATTCATTTCTTTTTGCGCAGATTTATATCTGTTCCCAAGTATTTATTACGACTATTATAAAATGAACTATGATCAATTTGAAAACTTGGTCAATATGTTGCAGCCACACACTGTGAAACGAGAAACTAATTTAACGATACCCATTTCCGTTGAACAGCCAATATCATTAAGGTGAGTTTTACGTCTTTTTCTATTTTTTATATAAATATAACTAATAACTTCAGCACAAGGAGATATTTAAACTCTTACTCACGGTAAATTATCAGCTGACAGAAAAGTTAACCAATATCATAAATAAACAAGCTTATATTTGAAATTATTTATTTGAAAAAATCTTAAATAACTATTTGCCATTTAGAATCATAATTTCTAAGGTTAATAATAATGAATCATTACTATTTATCAACTTTTTGCAAATAGTCTTTGATTTAATCGAAAATTCGGTTGCCGCTAATGCTGCATTGTTGAAATCGGCTGTGGTACGTAGGGTGATGGTAGTGGGATCAAATTGGTATCGAACATATTTGGATTTTGTTGAATGGTCGTGGTGCCCCATGCACCATTGTAAGTTAAAGTAGATGGCGAATAATAATTTTGCTGATTAGTTTTAGTAGTAGTTAATCAGAGATGGTGGAGTATCGTTTCTTTCCTCTGAGGCAACTTTTACTTCTGCGTCGGTAACTAGGCCAAGTATTGCCTTCTTTAATTCGGCTTGTATTGATATAGGCATTTTTTTTACTGTTCCACTCATTGATAGAAAAAACACATCTAATGGATCTTCTTTCTTTTCTTTGGCTTCGAGATATTGTGTGAATAATTGCTACGATTGGAGCAGTGATTTTTTTCTGGTGCTATAATTTGACAACGATGAATCGTGACTCTTGAGGTGGTGACTCTATATTTGTGTTATCTTCCGTGTATATGTCTAAACTATCTTCAGAACAACCTAGGTTTGATGTTTGTGGTTTATCCTGGAGGTGCGGTTTTAAAAACTCCAACTCCTTCTCAAATTTAATTGGTTTATCGTTTTTTTCGAGCAGATTCGCTTTTAAATTGTCTCAATCTTAGAGCCTTTTTATAGCAATCACGAAGTTTCTTCCATTATTTCTGACATTCAGCTACTAAAAAAAACAAATTAAATATATGTACTTAATTAATACTTTTATACTTTATAATATTAATACTTTGTTACAGGTTTCTAATTAGTTGCAAATCACTGCCTCATAACTATCTAATGTACTATAGTACAGTTTGCACAATTGTACATGAAAACTGTGCTGTAATATGAAAATATTTACAGTATATTATGTCAAAACCAACGCTAGAGTCATGGATTAAAATTGAGGAAGATTTTAGAATTCTATGGAATTTTCCCAATTGTATAGGAGCGATCGACGGAAAGCATGTCAATATAAGGGCACCCTGGAACAGCGGAAGTCTCTACTACAATTATAAAAAAAATTTCAGCACTGTCTTGTTAGCTGTTGCTGACGTTAAATGTAAATTCATTATAGTAGACATTGGATCATATAGACGAAATCACGATAGCGGCATATTGAGCACTTCCAAATTCGGCCAACTATTACAAAATAATATGATTAGTTATACCGCCTAATAAAAACTTGCCAGGTATGACAAATACAGTTCCTTATGTTTTTGTTGGCGACAAAGCATTCCCTTTAATTAAGTACATATATTTAATTTTTACATGAGGTACCTTATCCTGGTAGTGAGCTGTTAAACAATAGCCAGAAGAAAATCTATAGTTATCGTTTGAGCAGAGCAAGGCGTATTGTGGAAAGTGTCTTCCGAATATTACAACAACAATTTGAAGTATTTCAAAAACGTATAAGAATGCAACCAACGTATTAAGATACTATGATTCTTGCATGCACGTGTCTGCATAACTATATTATGGAAGATTTTATGTCGGAAGATATTGCCGTGCCCAATAACAGCATCTTACATTACATTACAATTATTCCGTTGACAGATAAAACATGGACATAACCGGTAATCAAAACGTGGATGCCATGGAGATCAAAAAGATCTTTAAGTCCTATTTCATTTCTGAGCATGGGGCAGTATCATGGCAAAATGAAAACATAACATGATGTTAAGAAATAGGATAAGATTGTAAAATATTATATATTAAGTATATGAAATGACATGTTACTTCTAACTTGACGCAAATGGTTTGTTTTTGCGCCGCTTTACGACGCGGCAGGATGAGAGCTGGCAACGTCGCACGGAAGCGAAAACATGTGTAATAATAATAATAAATACTTAGTTTTATTTACCAAGTAGTTTCAATTCACTGCTAACTTTTTCCCACGCA
>NJDC01005975.1:82507-94462 GCA_002245475.1 Calephelis virginiensis | reverse complement strand
CACGCACGCACGCACACACACACACACACACATACACACAGTTATGATGCCAGTTTTGATGATGATTTTGAGCTCAAAACATTTAACAAACAAACTATAAATAATAACTAATAAATTATGTGATATTACTCGAAATTTAAAAATAGTTAATTATAAATAATCGGAAATAATAACGCTACAACGCAACAATTTTTTTATCAAGTTGCTGATTTTACATGATTATCTAATGTCAAATAAAAAATTCTTTTTTAGTTTAACACAAAATAAAAATGTCTACGTATTTATAGAAATCTCGTCGTCAAAATTCTGTATGAATCAAAGTTGGCATGATCAAAGCTTGTATCCCTTGCCAAAATAAAGCTTATTTGCCCGAGAGTCTCATAAGAAAATAAACTAGGAAAACAAAATTTACACAAGTCACAAGTGAAGCTTCCATGAAATAAAATAATATTTCCTTTACAAACGAATGTCTTATAATGTGAATATTGTGACTTCATTAGTCAAATTGCCAGTGCATATTATAGATGTCTATGCAGGCCATTACATGATAGGTTTTGTTGCCAGTTTTATAACCCCAGCAACTGAACTACATTTGAATTATGGTTAACAAAATGGATATATATATATATATAATAATTGATCATTTTATTGAATCATTTGCGGAAATCCATTGTAACAGATGTAGAAAAGTCTTTGTTTTGCCAATTACTTGTAAGCCGTATGCCTGTTTTGGCGAGAAGTCTTCCAAATGACACAGAATGTGACAACTTTTTTCCCCCGTGTTGGTTTAGGCTTCTTTGCAGAATAGACCATCTACATTTCTGCCAGGCAGCTCGTAAAAGGCGAGCATAGCCTATGCTTCAGTTACTTACACCGTGAAATTGTACTAGGTGTTAGGGTTTCGCAGCGACGAGCCCGGATTGGTACCACCGCCTTACCTATTCCTGCCGCCATAATGTCAATGCTTACCGTTGACGTATTCCGGTTCGGAGGGTAATGTAGCCAGTAAACTTACTTTTGCTCTAGGCTTAAGATCCGGGCCTTAGGTTGGCAACGCACCATTACCACCTTTGGTGTTTCTTGGCGACGTGAATTTCTTACCATCAGGAAATCCATCTGCTTGCTTGCCTCCTATTATCATAAAAAAACCTTACTAACGTTCCCGCCGCCCACCACTGCGAGCAGATCACGAATAAAGTTAGAGCTCGGGAAACAATATAAATTGTCACGTTCTTTGCATGTGACAACCCTACCTAAAATTCTCACCACCCACCACAGCAACCGAATTACGAATAGAGTCCGAAATAGGAAATAAAACAACTTGTTACCTCCTTCACAAACCTTGTCGAAGATTTCACTACAGAGAACATCCAATCTCACTCTACGCACGTTTCACCTCGAAATTCAATTAATTCATTCTATTCTTCTTCTTGCTACAACAGTTATCACTGCCTATGCTAAATTAGCAAAATATAGGCCTTTTCTACATCTAGATCCGTATATTTAGGCGTCTTTGAATTTAATTTTGTTCTTTAAAGTTTTTTTAAGTTAGTCGCCTCTGTGGTCTAACGGTTCAGTTATTGGATTTGACTGCATGAGAAAAATGAAATTGGGTTTTTCTAATTTTCTAATAAAAAAATTGCCTCTGTGGTCTAGTGGTCCGGGTGTTGGACTTGACTGCATGAGGTCCCGGGTTCGAATCCCGGGTCGGCCAACAAAAAGAAAATTGGATTTTTCCAATTTTCTAATAAAAAAAAATGTTGGTCGGGATTGGAATTGTGCCCGGTTGGCGATAGGCTTGCCACCTATCACATTGTGGGACTTAGTATCTTCGGCTAGTCGTGGGTGCCTTGGTTGTACCTCTGCCTACCTCTTCGGGGATATGGGCGTGAAGATACTTCTAATAAAAATAACCTTGCTCGGGATTGGATATGTGCCCGGTTGGTGATAGGCTTGCCACCTATCACAGTGTGGAACTTAGTGTCTTCGACTTGTCGTAGGTACCCTGATTGTGCCTCTGCCTACCTCTATATATATACATACTTATTTTAAATACTTTTTACTAAGACTTACTGACTAACCCTTCAGTGAATTTTGCTTGGCACTGGGCCTTGTCTCCACTCGCTAGGTTTTCCATCAGTCACTTTAATGAATGTGGTAAAATTGACAGTAAAAGTTAACCTGTAATGGCTCGCTAACAAGGGTCGTCGAGGTTTGGATGCAATACCCGAGGGGACAGAAGTTTACTAGTTATTTTTATTTATTTTATTTTTATGATATAAGATTGCAAACAAGCAGACCGATTTCCTGATGGTAAGAAATTCACGCCACCTAGAGACACTAAAGAGGGTAATGGTGCGTTGCCAACCTGGGGCCGGGATGCTAGGCCTTGAGCAACAGTAAGTTTACCGGCTACCTAACTTACCCTCCGAACCGGAACACGTCAACGGCAAGCACTAATGTTAAGGCTGCAGAAATAGATAGACAGTGGTAACAATCCGGGCAAGTCATCGCGAAACTCTACCACTTAGTCACTCTACTCAGATGTCACGGTGTTAATGACGCCTCTACTCGCCTGCAAGAAGGCAGACGATCTATTCTGCAAAGGAGCCTGGATAAACAAGTTAGTAGACCACCGTAGACCCCTATCGTCAACGATCATTCGTGCCCTAGTTCGATTTTCAACAAGGATATTTTGAGATGATGAACTGACATATTTAAGAAAAGAAAAGAAAGAAAAAATATTTATTGGCGGAATATGAGTGTTACAAAGATATAAAATTATTTAAGCCTTCCTACATATTCTACCAACTTTATAAACTGACTTGAGCAATTTTTTCCTTCATTTCTAAATCGATTGTATTTTTCTATTTGAAACATTTGTCCTAGGTGGTTCAAAGGTCTGAATCTAATTATGGAATCCACGGGAAACCCAGGAAAATGCTTAATTTTATTGTACGTAGATTTGCTAATTAATCGCAGTCGGGTTTTCGCTTATGTTAATACATTTGTTATTTATGTTAATACGAAAAAAACATTAAACGGATTTGTGTTGGTGTTCAATCATCAATATGGCAAATAATATCGTAATAAAATATACGAATGTTTGAAATAAGGCAATGAAATCTCGTATCGAAATTTACTTCTCGTACAACACCTTTATAGTTGGGAACATGTGACGGGTAATTACGAACATTATCGTATTCGTTTACGACTTTGGCTACGTAAAAGTAGATTCCTGAATATTCGAGCGATTTGTTGATAGTTATAGTAGTAGTATCACAATTATGTATTAAAACATAAATAGTTACAAGCTAGTATAACACAATATTTGGAATCAAACTAGGATTTCATACATACATGCATACATATCTTCACGCCAATTCCCTTAAGGAATAGCCAGAGCCAGTATCAAGTGTCACACCTCACGATGCTGACAAACCTGTCAGGATTTCGTATACACTGATATTCTCATTTTATAGCATTTTCAATGTCTGCAAAAGAAAGTATGTTATAATAATAATAAATAAATAAATATCCCTGGAAAAGTCACACAAATTGAATCTAACCCCAAAGTAAGCAAATTATATGCTTGTGTTATGGGTGTTAGCCAACGAATCTAATGCATATAAATACTTAAATAGACACCAGAATTAATTTAACAAACACCCAGATCCGGAAATGAAGACATCTAAATGTTCATCACACAAATGCCTATCCCCGTCGGGAATCGAACCCGAGCCTCGCGGTTGCTCGGTTAGGCGTGTACGCTAGCCACTCGACTAACGAGGTGGTCATTTAAGTATATTATCATATACTTATACTTACTGCCAATTTTAGGGATAAAGTTATTCTATTATTTATCCTGATTTTACTTTTTGCCTTCCTTTTCCCCTGTTCCCGTTATTCAATATTTATATATTTTTGAAGTGAAAACTTCTTTAGCGGCGTTGCGGACTTTTTTTGGAATGGGTAAAAACTCCTGAACTCGCGTCAGGACACGTGACCTGATTGAAAATTCGTAAGACGGCGCAGGGCGCTTACGCAAATAAAACGGCGCAGGGCCCTTACGCGAATGTTCGTGTTGTCATGTTTGTGTACGATAGCTCAATAAATGAATATTGTATTCTACCTCATAAATTATAGTTCTTTCATACTGATAATTAAAGCAATTCGTGCATAATAATTCCCTAACCATTCCAAAACATCAAAATTTGCTTTATATAAGAGGAGGCAAACAAACATATGGGTTACCTGATGTAAGGTGATCACCATTGCCTACGGACATCCGCAAAAGATGCGTTTCCGACCTTTAAGGGATAAGTAAGCTCTTATCTTGAAAGTTTCTAACTCATATTCATTTAGAAATATCGGCCCCCGTAACTGTGATAACTCGCAACTCGCAAAGATATTGTGCGGTTTAAACTCTGACGCGATGTCTGAAGGTGAAACTCAACAGTAGGAATGAAGCGAAACAACTCCTCATAATACTCTCCATGGTAAATACGGAAGAAAACACTAAGTCATCCAACATTTCTATGCAACGCCAAAAGAATAAAACCGATGGGTAAGTGTCCGGTCATTGACAATTCGAGACGCTCTGTGTAGAATCATTCAAATTATATCAATTTGTTTTTATTATTCATTACATATTTCTTATTTACTATTGGTCACCTATTGGTCGAAATTCAACTATAATAAATTTTAATATCTAGTTTTTTCATCTTCACGCCATCTTCATTTCTCAATACCAACTACCTTGTTTCCAAAATTTTTAGTGCGCCATCTGTGATCTTTTATCGTTATCATCAATATATTTGTTTGCATGTGTCAAATACATGGTAGTGTGGCTTATGTTTTATTTATTGATTTAATGTACTTAATAAGCATTATTGTTGAAAAATATTAGCGTTCTGCATTTATCCTAAACATAAACTATTAGTGTGCCAAATTTCATACTCCTCCGTTAGCGCAATTTTTGTAAAAGAAGTTACAAAGTTTTAGCATCACGTATTAATATATAGATTTCTCTCCGTTTTGTTCCAGTTAAAGAATAAACAATTTGCATTCCTGTAAGGCAGCAGGTAAGGGAAAAGTAAAGGTTAAATAAACAATTGCAAGTGCTGCAGCTCATCTGGGTAGACATCTACCGCATTGTCTATTTCTGACTTTATGCAAAGTTATTTTCTGGTCTGCAAAGTAGGGTAGCTGGTAGGTTGTTTTATTGGCCTAACTACAGAAAATATACAACAGCAAACTACAACACATATTGTGTCTATGATTGTTTCTTTTCCGGAGAGTCGTGAGCTTCTTAGCTATTAATCTTATATTTACAATACCTATGTAAAAAGCAAAAATCGTTTTACTTCAAAAATCTGTATATATAAAAACGAATCTCCTGTTTGAGTAGTTATCCCATTATGCCTGAACGGACGGACTGATTTTGCCAATTATTGTATTTGTTGTGTTGGTTATTGTCAGAAAAAGGTTCTTAGCTACAAAAAAACCGGAAAATTGCAGGGAAAATGAAAAACAAAACAATACTTTCTCATCTAAACACACTTGAAGTGATTAGAAAAAAAAATCTAATTACACAAGAAACAAATTGAACTGGTCCAAAAACGTTAATTTTAAATGTTTTTTTTAATAATTTTTAATCAATATATCCAAGAAATTCCATAACTAAGATAAAACTGTGTCCATATTTCTTCTCAACTCCGATAAAGTTCCTTATTTATTATAATTACTAGCCGACCCGGGAACTTCGTATACTTGGCTCTACATACTCTCAGTCTACCTTGCAGGTGGACTTGGCCTGAAAATATTATGCATATGTAGGATGACCTGTACTTTCAAATGTTTGTCTACATTCTGAATTCCAAGTTTTTTAATCAGTTAACTGAGTGTTGTTATATCTGTAATTACTTTAAAGCACAATAAACCGAAATAAATTAAACCAGACTACGCGTTAGTGAATTATCTTCTGTTACGCCCATGGTATCAAAAATCGCCAATTTTGACTTTTACAAACATTTTAACTTTTACCCTTCAGCCACTTTATTCTGCGGGATAAAAAAAACAATCTATAAACTTGTTTGGTATATAAAGACCCTACCAGCCTAATTTAGTCTTAATTTGTTGAGCAGGTTTGGTGGAAGTCATGATACAGATAGACGAAATTTTTGAAATGGTAAAAATGTAGTCTGCTGCCCTCTTTTAAGTTGCCCGCTCCTTGCTTTTCTAAATATTGTCAATGTACAGAATGCACTCTTCTATAGTGTTGTTATAAACTAGTGGTCGCCCATTGGTCGAAATTCGACCACAATAAATTTTAATATCTTGTTGATAAGAACGCCATCTTCATTTCTCAAGACCAACTACTTTGTTTCCAATCTTTTTAGTTCCCCATCAGTGATCTTTTATTGTTATGATCAATATATATTTTGTTTGTGTGTGTCATATGCATAACAGTGTGGGTGATGTTTTATTTATGGATTTAATGTAATTTATAAGCATTATTATTGAAAAATATTACTACACATAAACACATAAACTAAAAGTGTGCCAAACTTCATACTCCTCCGTTCGCGCAATTTTCGTAAAAAAGGGTCCAAAGTTTTGGCATCACGTATTAACATATAGATATAGACAGATAGCTACGACGCTATTTTAACTACATAACAGAACAGCTATGTTCTTATGTAGTTATATATTTTCTACTAATAAACTAACTGACTAAATACTACTACTGACTAACGGCCAATATTAATAATCAATCTAAATCCAATACTTGCTGTCCAAGATTGATATTTTGATCCATTTTTATGTTATCGCTTGCCAAAAACATATCTGTGGACAGGTTAAATATGGCAATTAAGTATAGGATAGGCCGGTGGATACGCAGCTATCTAGATTGCTTGAAATCCATCTTTAGAGATACATTATTAACATTGGCCGTAAATATTTAACTGGTTCTGTACGTTTGTTACTCGATTACTATACCTTATTTTGATGGTTCTTTTATAGACATATAGATCAGTATTCCGAAATGGTTCCATGTTAGTTTTCCGACTAGAAGTTTTTGATTGTAATTCTAAAACTACTAGTAGAATGTTGAAAATTTATGTCCGTTAGTTATTTTTCAAAAAAAAAAGTGATCAAATTACAACGTGGGACCCAATGAAACAGTTGAAATCTGTTCTTGCAGTTTAACAGTGATTTATTATTTTATTTCAGTAAATATAAATAGTAATTATACAGTGTAATATCGTAGAGATCTTAAAATAAAAAACAAGATTTTAGCATACGCTAACAAAATTGTCAATTTTGGGTGCAATTTTATTTATATTGCGAGCAGTTGAAAGCCTGAAAGGTTTGGCTAGCAGCCAGTTTCAGACAAACTTTGAACTTAGTTGTCGGGATTTGAACTAGCAACCGGTCAAATCGCTGGAGGCTATCTGTAATTCGTATAAAGGTTTAAGAGCGGTTTGCCACAAAGGAAGGCAATTGTTTCAAATGAGTCTTCCATTGCTTTAATGGGATATTGGTTTTCGACTCTCTGATATCCTCTAAAATCTTACTTTGCAAAAAGGTTAAAAGCTATTCTACCAAACAGCTCGTAAATTTCGGTGATTTGCATATCACTAGCCTATTCCAGTCGTTATACACTACTGTCGGGTTTAAGTCGAAAGTTATGGTTTTTTTTATAATATTGGAAGGCAAACAAGCAGACGGATTTCCTGATGGTAAGAAATTCACGCCGCCTAGAGACACCAAAGGTGGTAATGGTGAGTTCCAACCTGAGGCCGGGATGTCAGGCTTCGAGCAAAAGTAAGTTTACCGGCTACCTGAGATGACGACGTCATGACGTTATGGCGGCAGGAATAGGTAAGGCGATGGTACCAATCCAGGTGAGTTGCTGCGAAATTCTACCACCTAGTCCGATGTCACGGTGTTAGTGACGGTACGTCTATGCTCGCCTTTTACGAGCTGCCTGGCACAGGAAGGCAGATGGTCTATTCTGCAAAGGGGCCCGGACTAACACTGGGTAATTATCATATTCCTTAGTAATAAATAAATAAATATTAAAATGTGTTCAGTTGCTTTAACACGAAAGCAGATTATACAAAGATCACACACGCATTCTTTTGCAGTATAGGAACACTCTAGATGGATTTGTTTTTGAATAATGGACATCAGTTGTATAATAAAAATTCTAAATTTTAGAAAGAGGAAAGGAAGGTACTTAAAATGAAATTTAATAAATAATTTATATGCGGAAATAATTTATATGCGGAATATGTGTTTTAATAAGATGTTACAAAAATGTTTAAGAATACTAATATATTCTACTACATTTTGGTGTGTATACATTTAAATATTTATAAAAAGATATTACGTAGTCCAACTCAAATTCTATACATGCAAAGTTGTGGATAAACAGCTAGTGTTTAAAAACACTGAAACTGCGACTTAAATGCACTAAAATAAGCCTATGTTATGTTAACAGGTTGAGTATAAGTAAAACTATGAAAGTATGTGTGAAATTGATGCAACTGCTAGGTTGACCAGTTTGAGGAAGAACAGTGAGATGATTGAATTTATTAGGATATTTGCCAAACATTTTCTATTTTAACTATTAAGTGTTTACATTTATTACGAATTTCATTATTTTTTACCAAAAAAAATTAGAAATGTAATTAAATTTAACCCGTACTATCTTAAACTACCACCGTTTCCAAACCTAGCCTGTCGATAGGAGACATGGCAAAGCTAACTCCCTGGGAACTAGGACTATATAACCTATCTACCTTGTACTACCACAGTTTCTAAGTCTAGAAAAACAGGAGAAGAAACGGAGAAAAAAACTTCTTACTACTAGTAACTCCTAACATTTTTACAGTAGTACAAATACAAATATAATCTTCGATGTTTGTTAAAACTGCAATAAAATTTAACACTTAACAATTAAACCTAGAAAAGAGATGAAACAATAAAAATAATATTTCGATCTTAGAGGTGGAAAAATGAAATAAATATTCCCAGACTAAAATTGAAAAATGCTTTGTGGTAATTACACTAGCTTAAAAATAAGGATTCAAAGTAGTCTTAGTCAAGTTAAAGTCAAGTTATGTACAAAAATGTTACTTAACTAATAAAAATCGCCTCAGTGGTCTAGCGGTTTGGTTTTGGACTTGACTGCATTGAGGTCCCGGGTTGAAATCCCGGGTCGGGCAACAAAAAGAAAATTGGGTTTTTCCAATTTTCTGATAAAAAAAAATGTTGCTCGGGATAGGATATGTGCCCGGTGGGCGATAGGCTTGCCACCTATCACATTGTGGGACTTAGTATCTTCGGCTAGTCGTGGATGCCCTGGTTGTGCCTCTGCCTACCGCTTCGGGGATATGGGCGTGAAGATACTTTTTTACTTTTTTTAACAAATAAAAATGGATATGGGAATTTTATAAGGCTCAGCTTTGCATGGATTGAAGATGTTACAATATAAATTGAATTTAATAACATCAGAGCTTCAAAAATCTGCAGTCGATAGAGCATTTTATGCTAGATCTCTGTGCAGCTGCAGTTCAGTAACAAGTAGTCTTTTATTATCTTATAAAAAAAGTATATCCTTAATTTTTTTTTGGAAAATTAAAAAAAAAGTATCTTCACGCCCATATCCCCGAAGAGGTAGGCAGAGGTACAACAAAGGCACCGACGACTAGCTGAAGACGCTAAGTCCCACAATGTGATAGGTGGCAAGCCTATCGCCAACCGGGCACATATCCTATCCCGAGCAACATTTTTTTTATTAGAAAATTGGAAAAATCCTATTTTCTTTATGTTGGCCGACCCGGGATTCGAACCCAGGACCTCATGCAGTCAAGTCCAACACCCGGACCGCTAGACCACAGAGGCGAAATGTAAATTTTAATATACATAAACAAATAAATAAATATTCATGGACAAGTTAAAACACACATATCGAATTTATACTTACCCAAAGTAAGCTAATTATTTGCTTGTGATATGGGTGTTGGTCAACGATTCTAATACATAGAAAAACTTACATAGATACCAGAATAAATTCAATAAACACCTAGTTCGTCACTTAAATACGGCAGGTATTCGAACCTAAACTTCGTGGTTAATCGATGTAGTTAGGCGTGTACGCTAGCCACTCGACCAACGAGGTGGTAAAATATAATCTATATTGCTAAGGGATAGGGTAAGCAATATTTGCCGGATCGGCTGATATGGCGTGTCACGTGTGAAGCAACTTAGCTGGGTAAGGTCCATCACCTACCTAACATTTACCTAACCCAAACAAGCAGACGGATTTCCTGATGGTAAGAAATTCACGCTGCCTAGAAACACCTAAGGTAGTAATGTTGCGATGCCAAGCTGAGGCCGGGATGTTAGGCCTCGAGCAAAAGTAAGTTTACCGGCTTATTTAACCTTCCAACTGGAACACGTCGACGGTAAGCACTGACGTTATGGCTGCAAGAATATTTAAGGTTCCGGATTCCGGCCGAATGGCTGCGGAACTCTACCACCTAGTCAGACGGCATGGTGATGAGCCATTGCTCGCATTATACGAGCTGTCTGGCATGAAAGCAGACGGCCTATTATGCAAAGGAGCCCAGACTAAAACTATGCAAGTATGTTAAGCCGAAGCCAAAATCTCAAACTAATTAGGTAACAGAAGGCGAATCGGCTTCGTAATTCATCCAAGTTCTGGGAAAGCCACCAGCTTCGTATTCAGGAACTATAAATTTCAAATGTTGCTTCTAAGTTGAAATTGGAAACTGCTAAGGAAATCAAAGCATCCATAAGAAATTGAGGCGAATCTTATGCAGAAAAGCAATTTAAATTGATTGTATGCTCACGTTTCGAGCTTTGAATGTAATATACATACACATACACATCTTCACGCCAAGGCTTTCGGATAACATCCAAGTGATTTAGTAGTGGAATGTCAATCTAAAGACATGATAAAATATATTTCTATAAATTTTCTATAATTTTTTTTTATAAATTTTTAAAGGAAGAAAAAATTTCGCCCCAGACAGGATTTGAACCTGTAACCTTTCGTCTCAAGCCGACGAATGCTGTAACCAATTGAGCTACTGAGGATTCAAGTCCCGTGGCGAAATTTTTAATTCCTTTCTTTACCCGTTAACGCGGGTAGTTATGTCCTGCAGATACACAGTTCCGTATACCTACTAAATGAGTTCATCATTACAGATGAAATTCACATTTATCCCAAGCACAGGGCAAGTGCTAAAATAAAAATATGTTAAAAAAAATATATTATGATAAAATATAGTTTGTTCTTATCGTCGGCACTTGGTGGAATTCCATACTAGACGAAATTTATAAAAAAAGTACAAGTACAAGAAAGTGCAAGTAATAATAATAGTATGGGTAGTAAAATAAGTTTTTATTATTTAAATAAATAAATGAATATCCCTAGACACGTTACATAAATTGAATCTAACCTCAAAGTAAGCAAATTATATACTTGTTTTGTGGGTGTTAGTCAACGGTTGTACATAGAAAAAAAAGTATCTTCACGCCCATATCCCTGAAGAGGTAGGCAGAGGTACAACCAAGGCACCCACGACTAGCCGAAGACACTAAGTCCCACAATGTGAACACAACAACAACCCGTACATAGAAATACTTAAATAGATACCAGAATAAATTTAATAAAAACCCAGACCCGGAAATACAGATATCTAAATATTCATCACACAAATGCCTGCCTCCGTCGGGAATCGAACCTAAGCCTCTCGGTTGGTCAATGCAGTTAGGCGTGTATGCTAGCCAAATGACCGACGAGCTAGCTTCTTATCGTCAAGTCTAGGCAGAATTCTATTCTAGACACAATTTATTTAAAAAGTACAAGTACAAGAAAGTACAAGTGATATTAATAAAATGAATCAGTAAAATATG